>JAUUEB010496456.1:0-10499 GCA_032362205.1 Clione limacina
TGTACAAAATCTGAATTGAATTTCTTATAATTTTAAACTAAATAACCGGGGTTTGAACCCGGGCAGTGTTTGCTTCCCCCTCCATTGGACTGTAGTCTTTTGTTGGAACACCGATGTGGACCCGCCTTTTAAAATGTTATGTTTCATAACTGTATTGCGAAAAGTGCTAAGATCTTACATTTACTCACTCCCTCTCTTATTAAGCACCGTCCCAAGCAACTACACAAGCGAACTATTAAGAAATTGAGGATGGGAATTGGTCGATAATATATACAGGAATATAACATGTTACACGTTATTTGTAATGTATATTGCCATTATACTAAAGTAATAGCAGTATGAATTATATTTTCCCTATCCCAAACAAGCAGAATTTTCTAAATAGCTTCGCTATCCTTACGTTTCAATTATAGTTGTTCCACTGAGAGAAAAAAAAAGTTCTGTGCACGTTTCTCCGAGTTTTCAACATGTGGTAAGCTGTCCATACATAGTTACTCTGTATTGATTAAACACTTTATGTTAAAATGTCATTAAATGTTGTTCAAAACAATGTATTTTTTACAAACCATATTTCATTGAAAACAAAATAACAACTCTTTTGGTTGACTATATTATATATACAATTTTGGTGACTGATAAGTAAAATTGATATAAGACCGCATGCACAAAATGGTTCATTAATTCTAAGCCGTGTAGGGGAAAACTGCAAAATCTGAACACTAGTACTAGTTTCATAAATATTTTGTGTGCTCGTTATGCATCCATGGGCAATAAGTTTCCAAAACATAATTCAAATGAAGAAATACAAAACAATCGTTTTAACATAAATGCTGGGTCTTCAAACGGATAGAGTACCCATATGTAATAGGTGATGAATCTTATTAATTAACGTCTTGCTCTTCAGTTGTATGCTAATTTATTGTTTCAAACACTTTTCTATATCTATTGTTAACATTCTAACGTTTGTTTTATTTTTCTATTTTGGAAAATCAGTTCTTTGTTTGAAATACTTTATATCAGCAAATCAACGAACTTGTCATTATGTGTCACAACAAAATAATCACTAGTTTGTACTTGTCAGTAAGTTATATTCAACGATGAAATATTTTGAAACATGTCAACTGGACCTGAGCTAATTTTAGCTGAAAAATAAGGGACTCTAGTGTAGATGACTATAAGATAAGATAAACTTTATTGTCCATAAATGGAAATTTGTTTCAGCTTTATATACATGTGACATATAAAAGACATAAATATTGCACTTGAATATTGTAAAAATCATCTTAAAACATACATACAAATGAATAAAACCTTCAACACACTAAATATTTCTAAATTTCTTTTATTTCAGAACAAACATATTCTGTTGAAAAAATTAAACGTACTTTCATAAATCGTTGGGTACAAAACTATTGACATCCTGTCGTCTTAAGGAGAAACAAGAATGACAAAAAATGAATAACAGCCGCTCCTTGGCCACTTCTTCTTAGAACGTCTTTCCTGTCCAAACATTGGAGATTGTTGTGAGACCCTTGACATTTGTGACCTTTGTTCAACAAAAATTCACGCCCAGTGTAGATATTTGATGGAATAAACTACGTTTTTGTTCACACGTGGATATATGACTCAATATACTTCCGTTTTAGGAAACACGTGATTAGTAACACCTTCTGGTAACATATATATTGTCGGTATAACTTTCCCATGCTCATACTTAACTCATACTTTGGTCTTTATTATTTATTCTCGCCCGATCTCGAAATTTTTGTCTTGCACATTCGTTTGGCGCGTTTTAAGTTAAACGTTTGTTGCGACCCTACCTCTTTGTTAAAAACGGAATTGACAATTGAAGTGTTTACGGTGAAGCCCGTATTTGGTTAGGCGTCCTCCATCAGTAAAACTGTCCATGTTTAGTTTGTTTTGTGCATATAAAAGAAATGTATGTAATAGCTTAGCATGTCATCATGTTCTTTGTCGTGATTGTGATCTTCGTTTGGATTTAATGAGTGCCAATTAAAAGTGTGTAAGTTTGTTGAATTAATTTATTTTATGGTGGTTGATTTTTTTTAAATTTTAGTACTACGTTTATATTTGTGATGACTAAAATATATGCATTAACACTGGGTTGTTAATTTTGTGTTATATTCGTGCTATTAGTTTGCGCTGGTTTGTGTACTTTAAATTGAAATTCAAAATACGAAAAATATTACCGGGATTAACAATTAATGTGGTATTATATTCAATACGCTTCAGTTAATTCTTTTCTTGGAAGTGCTGTTCATATTATTTACTTAAATTACCAGAAAGTGCCATTATCACTTAACAAAGATGGCATTGTAAATATAGAACGTCTATCTTATTAATTTTCTTATTTACTTTTATAAGATCCTTAGTTAAACTATTATAAACAGAATAGAACAATACAACACAATAATTTTTCTCTTAAACTAATATTGTGCACTGAAGAGGCCCTAGTGGCGAAACTTGTTTGCTATATATATTATGTCAATATTATGTTGTTTGTTTATTGATAAAATTTAAATAAATGTTTCAAAATTAGTTTAAGAGAAAATTGTTGTGTTGTATTGTTCTATTCTGTTTATAATAGTTTAACTAAGGATCTTATAAAAGTAAATAAAAATGATATAAACTATGACCTTTACGATTTCTAAACTGAAACTGTGTCCTGTGATTACTTTACATATTCCGTACATTACCAACAGATGAAACTTCAATGTTTTGAACACAAATCAATGTCTTTTGTCACTAGTCACTAGTTTAATTTTGCCTTGAGTCATGTCACTCATTTCAATAACATGAATTTTTATTCCATAAAATTTAGCTTTAGGTATTTAGGGGGCTGGAATCACGGAGGCACCGGGGGCGACGGATCCCTATGTCTTTTGGCTACGGGAACAGCGGGGGCAGCCCGTGCTCTTTTTTATGTGTGAATGTGAAAAAAAGGAAATGCATTTGCTAGTGCACTCTTATTAAACTGAATAATCCAGCGCCCCTGTGTAGAAAAGATGATATTAAATTCAAATGTAACAAGAGTGGTGAATCATCGTGCCCGTAATGTGTCATTGGAACTGAAAAGCTTCTTATTAACACAAAGACGAAGAGCTTTGCTAGCTTGAAAAGACTTAAGTAACCATGTTTCATAACCTGGATATCTTATCAAGACGCCTTTAGATTTTCGTTGTCATTCAAGTGTCAATGAAATGCATGTGTAAAAACAAATTTTCTTAGACATATGATCATGTTTTTGAAATGATAAATACATATACGCCCCGTTAGTCGTAAAATAAGGGATTACGCATACCAGAGCTAATGAATGCATGATAAACAGATTGATTGCGTTAAGAGAAATAAAAATTCAATGCTTCATATAAAAAAGCTAGATCCAGACAAGAGTTGGGGTGACCTGGTGTGAAAATGTCAATATGTCAACGAACCTTAGACAAATGACATATTAATACGCCCGGGTATACGAATCCTATCTTAAATATTCAACAACATCAACAGCAGAATTGCATCATCTTGTGTAATATCTTGGTTTTTATTTGCTTGTGCCATAATGTCCCCCGTTGTATCAATATGGCATAGAAATACATTATTACCACCCTTATTAATTGCCGTTCATCCTTCAGGAAGACTATACAACAGATGGTTCTGAAATCTAGTAGAGTGTATATATATACTTCTTTGTCACAGGGGCAACCAAGTGTTGCTAGTCTCTGCTTGTATAAACTCATAAGCGTTACTAGTTTGAACACTTCCTTGGACTCGGTCATATACATAATTAGTCGGGCTATTACAGTATGACTACGTTCAGCTACTCAGACCCTGAATTGGGTTGATTCACGAAGGGTCACGTGAATTGATGATATCGTTACCTGCAACCGAGTGAGGCATGGTCCTTGACCATGATACATTAATACGGTGCTCACAGTGACGCAAGCAAGGTATGTAGCTCTACTAGATCACCATGAATCAACCCAATTGATTCAGTTACTCAAGGCTGAGAGTTTGAGTACCAACATTATCAAAGCCACTTTTCGTTCTCAGAGTTGGAACATGTAAGTTTCGAATATAGACATACCTTACAAATTTCGGTTTTGGGCGGCCATACTGGCGACCATACTGGCGGCCGTATTGGCGGCCATATTAACAGCCATATTGGCGGCCATATTTAATTTTTGCCATTATGTGATCTCAGCCTGAAAAGCGGCGGCCATTTTGAATTGGCGTTTGTGGAATTTAGCCCTACGTTTTTCCTAACATTTCATAAAATGTTCGTGTGAAGAATTCGAAACCCAATTACTTATCTTATTAATTTCTAATAATACGCACTGATAAAATTTTTATTTTCATCCGAATACCCAGACAAAGCAGTTCGATAAAGGTGTTCACGGATGTGAACTAATAACCTATTAGCCTGCACTGAATGACCCCGTTAAAGCATGAAATGTTAACACAATTTCTATTGTCACGGGTGTGACCTTTGACTTATTTCGTTAGACTTTTTATGCGTAGGGCTGAATTCGAACCTACAGTGTGCTACATTTTATGAGATTATGACGTGTACACTGTCACCATTACTCCTACTCCAAGAACCCACAAGAATAAATCTAGCATTTTTAGTATTTATATCGTGTGTTTTAGTGTCCGGGATGATAATTGTTCATCAAAAGTAAGTTTTCAGGAACGTCATTCAGTTTTCAATTCCCCTTTGATTAACAAGAAAATACAATGCGTTTTTTTGTAAACAGACATATCTTGGAAACCAAAAACCACCTTTAAGTTTTAACTTTAGTTTTTTTTAAATGTATTATTATACTTAAGCAATATTGACAGACAGACAGTCAGGCAGACAGTCAGACAGACAGTCAGACAGACAGACAGACAGACAGAAGACAGACAGACAGATAGACAGACGTGTTTTGAAGCATTGACATGAATGGTGGAGAAATTGGCCTTTTGACACTTTTTTCTTATTTTACTTCTTCGAACTGTTGGGGAATATTTTCGAATACAGTGGCGTATATCTAGGCTTTTCAAACTTTTTTGGGAATGTTGACGGGAGTCCCTTTCTTCAGGGGTTAACTTTTTTAATAACCTTTTAGTCTCTGTATACTGTTTTATTTTTGCCATTCTTCAAACTGTTTGGGGTGGTGGCGCTAAGCGCCATTACCAATCACGCAAAGCCCCTGAGTTTTTGCAGGTCAGTCTCTTTTTCTAATAACTTTTATGCATTAAAAACCTTAGGAAGATTGGTCTTTGGGTACTGTCTTCTTATCCTTCCACTTCGTCTTCTTTTGATCGAATTCTTGCTACAAAAAGTAATAATACAAACCAATGTTATCAGTAATCAATGTCCAGGGTTTGTGTATCAACAATACGTTGTAAATAATCTACCGCCATTTATCTTAAAGTTTATGTGTAGCCAACAACTAAAAAGGCTATATAGAATGTCAGAAGGAAGTATACATTAATTTCTCCGTGAAGTAACCCAAAATACCCGGCTAAATTACGGTGATCCAATGGATAAAACGGCTCATATAGATTAATATCCTAGTGTCTGTAAAAAGATGGGACCAGTTAAGTCCAATAAGCCACGCTTTCCCCCTCCCGCCTCTGAATTCTTAATCACCAGTTCATATTGCAAAAGATCATATAAATTGGGTAGAGAAACTCAGCCATGAAGTATTCATTTTATTCCACTTGGCAAATTTCATAAAGCTTTGGTGTTTTTTTCAAAACATACAAAACCTACGTTATATATATATATATTATAATCAAACTAACAAAAACAAAAGTGAACGACCAACGTGGTGAAGAATCGATACTCACAACGCTCGCGCCCCACTACGTCCAAACACGCGCAAAGTGTTTATTTACGTTTAGTGCTGTATGTTGCTCCCTACTCGCCGCCTTGTTGTCCCTCCCTTGCTTGTCTTTTTCAGCCGCGCGACCCGTGATGTTTTTCACTTCCTCGGTGTTTATGCCTCGCCGTCCTATTTTGTGTGAACAAGCTTTATCGCTCATATTTATTGCACGTGAGTTTCTTCTCTTATTTACATTCATTATGTGGAATAAACAACATTCTTAAATATGGTACGTGTTGACAAATGAATAAGAACTCAACACTTAATCACGATATAATTTTGGAGTTGCACTTGTTTGTCTGTTGCTCGTGTGATTATAAATGACTATAATACGAGCTTTTTGTCATCGTTATTTTTTGGAATCTGCTTGATGATTGAAAAAAAGTCATAACTAAATCTCATTGTTGTAATAATTATAATGAAGTTACTAATTGGTTGATTATTTTGTTACATTTCAACTGTAAAGAAGCATAAATCCATCTCAAGCGTTCGTCAAATTTCACGTCGATTTAAGTAAACACATACTTTTTTTATTTGATTACATATGGACGAGCAAATGACATTTCTCTTATTGTATTTATCTATTGAAACTGTGTGAATTATCTTTCCTTGTATGCAAAGGGTAAGTTATACAATACGAATTGGTCCTTTGGGTTATCGAACATCAGCAAATATTTACATACATTAGCACATTTATGCACAAACACACAGGGCCGCAGAGAGGGGGCAGCCGGGGATTTTTCCCGCAGACCCCCCTTAACAAAGCTCTAGAATGCACCCTTTCCTTGCATTTCTTTCGAAGACGTCCCTTAACAAAGCTTTAAAATTCACCTTTGCGTTCAATTTCCTTCGCAGACCCCCCCCCCCCCCTTAACAAAGCTCTAAAATGCTCTTCAATTTTTCGAAACGTTTCCACGAATCCCCTTAACATAGCACTGTTTCACACCTTTCAGCTTTCATTTTTGAAATCCCCAACGACCTCCTTTAACTTGGCTCAAAAGCAAAGTAAATTGTATGTGATGGCATAGAGGAAGGTGTGTGTGTGTGTGTGTGTGGAGAGGGGGGGGGTCAACATCAGCAAACAATTTATGACATTATATGGGAACAAAAATAATTGAAATAGATATTTTTTAAATACCATTTTATTCTTAAGGAAAAACGGGATAATTTGTGTGTAGGGGTAGATTAAAAACTAAGGTGAGGGGGGCCCAGACGTCAAAATTGCCCCGGGCCCACGGAACCTCTCGGCGGCCCTGCAAACACAAGTTCACATTCATGTAGTAATATATACAGAGTGAGATAATGACAAATACAAAGTTATATACTAGATGTGGGATAAGTTAGTAGCTTCATGCAATGATTCAGTAAAAGGTAATGCCTTGCTATGCTACCTCACACAATACAACTATATCATTGTACTTTCTTTAATAACCAATGTATTTGTTGCAGTTTAGTCATTTATTTAGCGTTTGTCTGTATTCTTATACTTCTTAACTCACCAGTGTACATATCACATATTTCATTTGTCCTTTTTTTCTAACCTTCAATTCAGAGACAAAACACGTCTGATAAAAATAACTTTATTATCATTGTAAAACTAGGTTTACAGACGAGACTAAACTTGGTAACTGACCCAAACTCCATCACTCAAAATGAACTATTTCCTACAATTGGCTTGTGAATGAAAGCCTAGACAAAGTGCTTTGACTAGTCTTACGATGTATCGCGTGAATAATGCTCCCTCATAATGAGTCTGTAGTGCAAAGATTTATTATGAAAGGGCAACAAGGTCACGTGATGGTACCAAAGTCCAGACCAATCAATATGACAGGGGAGAAGATCACAGACTAGAATGCACTTAAGTCTGTTTATAGATTCATGGTCATTGTTAGATACATTACCACAGGTTTTAGTTTGTGTGGATTCATCAAAAAGTGAAGGAATAAATGTTAGTATTACTTTTGAATGAAGGGAGAGCCTTTTGATGGAAAGTAATCACTTCTTAAGAGATTGATTAAAGACAAATTAATAGGCTACCCCATCATCACCACCTGTTCTAAACAATGGTTTAATTTAGAGATGCATATGTGATCTTTGTTTACAACGAGCCTTCTGGAGATCGACGGCAACCTGTGTCGGAGTAACGAATGTTAAGAGATTTCAAAACGTTTTACTTTTTCTTTTTTACTCTGATCGTTTTAATAAGATAGTTTGATTGAGTTTTTGATAATTCTGATGATTGGTTACGGTTTCATGTTGAGTTACGTGCAACTATTTCTGTCAATGTGTTCTAACAGACTTTTGTCTTTTCATGTGTGATAAGTAGTTTAAAATGTAGCGAGGAAAGAGTTCGAAAGCGGCTTTTATAATGATACCTTCCTCCTCAAAAATAGAACAATCATATATGTGGCGTTAGATTATCTTGTCGTCTTCATTCCTAAAGATGATTATTCACATCATCGCGCTGATAGGGATATTCGAGGTTTTCCATGGAGAACACTGACAGTGTTATAAAAAGGACGACGACAATGAAGACAGAGAATGATGAAAGTTTAGCTGATGGTCTTGGTGAGAACAGTGAAGGACTGAGGTGAGAAAAGAGAGAAAGCGAAGCCTTCCTAAAAGTGTCATGATTGACAGATGGCAAGATATTGAAGACATGTTAGACAATATGATATCATACATAGGTATAAATAAAAACAGTAACAAATAAATAAATAAAAATATTATACATAATATAAAACATGTTTGCAAGAAAGTATCGAGGATTTATTTCAGTCCTTGTGAACTAATAAAGTCAGTCAACAAATACTTAGGTACATGTTGTGATTACGGATTGGTTATTAAAAAGGCTCAAGCTCAGAAAATTTCGATGTTTTTGTGAATGTAGAAGCGAGAACTACTGCTTTTTATTTGATATCATGTTTGTCAAACATGATACTCTGGTAATTATCGTACTTAGGCAAGGGGGTAAGTATAACTCATTGGAGAAACACCAAAAATTGTTTGACCGTTAAAGTGTTCGGAATTTGCATACAAAAATGTATATGCAATGTTAACAATGATAAGATGCTGGTTTTATTTAGTTCCAATGAAAGTCGAAGTTTTTAATTTACGTGTCATTGAATTGCAATTTTACCTTCATTCAAAAAGCCGTTGCGTGAACGGGATCAATTCAATTGCTTTAAGGGTATTAAGATAAGTTGTTTTTCTCGTGAAATTATCTCCTCCTAGAGAAATATCCCTATCGAGTGTTGAAATTTGACACGGATGTGAAATATTTACGCCCACTTTAGATATCACTTTTGTGTTGAAATTTAAAAATCGATTGATTAGATATCACTTACCTTTAAGATATATCGTGCGTCAGAAAAAAGCTTCAAAGTTATAAGAAAGGCAACTTGTCTTTTCTTTTTTTTTTTAACAATCGACGAAGTGGTAAAAGTGACAGAGAAATTGCACATACCTCATAATCCGATTGATTTCATGCTGTTTCAAAGCAATAAAGGGATTATAAGTGGGGGGGGGATATATCTTAAGGTCGGCCAAATTAATTTTTGGTGGGGGGACACTTTTGAAAATAATGTGAAAATTGTGCAAATTTAGAGCAATTTATTCCTCTTTTATCTTCAGATGGGGGAGGGGATATTACAACATTTTCCCCTTGATACGCGCCTAGGGCTTTAACGTTATCTAATAATGTCTCTGTTCCTTGGAATATAAGCAGACACACAACATATATCAAGATATTCCCAGATCAGGGTACAAAATACGATGATGGGGAAAATAAATATAATACATTTTCATACAATAGACAAAGAAAATGAGAGACAACATTTCAAGATACAATATATCTGTACTGATGAGGTTATTGTATAATTATAATTATAGTCTTGATCGCAAATAGTATAAAGAAGAGAGACTGGTAAAAGGTATGTACGGTTTTCGGCCAAACATCTTTAAAAACTGACAGACATGATAATCAGTCAATATTTTTCTATCCAAATTGTTGGGAATGGATATGATATACAGGTGTTTGACTTATTATCACCCCCTGAAATGAACCAGGGAGCAAAAATTAAAATAATAATGGATGACTGTACTATTGAAGCAGCTAAATCATTTGCTCTGTCCATTTTTATTAAAATTAAGTAGTAGAAACCAACTTACTTGATTATTTAGTGAGTAAAAAAAGACAGATTATGTACGTAAATTACAAGATATCATATAGTAAAATACATGCCGAAAACTTTACACATCTCTGACCTGAAGCGGAAGTCGGTCGATGTACTGAGGTAAATAAATCAAGTCATGTTTCTGAAACTGTTAAAAATCACCTCCTTCTGAGATGTAAGGACTGAAAAAACAACGTTGGCCATTGAGATGGAACTGGAAAAAGCCCTAGTAGCTGAGGTGGTCACAAAAGGCCTGCATATAGTTACCCGACTATTAATGATTACCAAATTTTCAGTGGAAAATAGGAAAAAACATCACATAGGAGCATTACCTGATATATGATATAGCAATCTTTTTAGTTTTTGAAATAAGTTCTCACATTGATATTTACTTAAGGATTATTAGGGAGCGTTCAAATATCAGCTCACACCCTCG
>JAUUEB010496467.1:0-10499 GCA_032362205.1 Clione limacina
CTCTCTCTCTCTCTCTCTCTCTCTCTCTCTCTCTCTCTCTCTCTCTCTCTCTCTCTCTCTCACACACACACACACACGTACACACACACACGTACACACACACACACTCACACGCATGCACTCTGTCTCTCTTTGTGAAATGTTCACTAGAGGAGCCTCTGTGCAAGATTTCAGGGTCCTGCGTCCAGCCATGTGTCCACTGCATAAAGAGCCATGCCATATATACTCATAAACATAACTTAAAAACTGAAATAACATTTTTCCTTTTTTTGATTTAATGTATGGCTGGAGAAAAAAGACGTTCTAATTAACAGTTTTATCACTTTCCTCAGCAAAAATCCTGCTGCCTCTGCAGACAGCAGTAACCTAGGATCTCATGGCCAGGCTCAGGTCAGTCAATAGAGTTATTTCACAATTCTTACACCATTCTGTGTCTCTAATCCATATTTTAGTGGTCATACATTGCATAGTATATACAGTACTTCTCTGTTTTGTGCATATTAGTGTGTACATGCATGCTCTCACTTTGTAAGCAAGAAGATCTGGTGGCAATAATCTCTTACAGAAGAGAATAATTTCCAAGAGAAACTTGAAATGGGCTGAGTCTGTGCTGTGCAAACTTTTTGATACCTTATGTATATCAAAGATAACTGGGAGGAGGACCATTGAAGCAGAAATGTAGTCACTTGAGCAGAATTATGAGAGTTTGACTAGAATGATCCAGTAAGTACAGGGCACTATGGGCCAATGGATGTGACAGGAAAGTGATGATGCTGATGTGCTTGTGTATGTTTTGTGTGTGTATACATTCATGAGTGTTGCTAGGGTTTGATATCTTGTATATGAGGGTTTGTATCAATATTTGTTCTCTGTTTCTCACAGTCTCACGTCAATGTGCCAAACACTTCAAGTGCAAGTTCCACCATCCTTGGACCTCCTTCATCTAGTACACAGTCAAGCTATGTGCCAAGTGTCAGTGTGTCACATCGTGGAAACAACCATCACAATGGCAGTCATGTGCCTTCAGGTAACACAGAAATAACACACAAACTTCATATGTTTGATCATTTCTTAACTAAAGGCAGGACACATTTTCTTATGAGCTTACATGTTCGCCAAGGCAATGTCTGTCCACATGCTTTTTCTCAATCAGTACCATATGAAGATCATTTGTGCCAAGTTTCATGCTTCTTTCACCAAGTGAACAATTCCACTTGTTATTGTCCTCAAGCTTACTGACTACTGTTAACAAGTTGACTTTGTTTAAAAGAGTAATGAAAATATAAATATCAGGAAATTAAGTGGAATAACTAAGGCTCTAATCTTAAGTAACACAAATATATTAATTTTTTGTTTTTGCTTGAATCATTTTTACTCAATTATGTTTTCTCTTTTCTCCTCCACTTCCCCATCCCACTTGTTTGGTTGCTGCTGACACTGAACACTGTGACCTGTGACTCTGTGATGTTTGCTGCTGACTACTGTGCTGTCTTTATTGGTTCACTGAACTTGTGGTCATATCATTGGATCTTTTGCATCCTACAATATTTTTCACCATCCTTGATATTTTCTTCACATGGAATCACCCTCAATGATATTTACAAACACCAAAAAAACATTTCCTGATTATTAATATGGATTTGGAATTTCACAAATACTATGCATGTTGTTCCCCCATTGTTTTCGGATACTGGTTTCAATATAATCTATGCCGTGTGTTCAGACAATGGCCTCAACTTAACCCACTCAGAGACAGACGATTCTTCAGCAGAAGGTTCTCTTATACAAAGTGTGATGCAGGAACAGACGTTGGACAATATTCAGAATCCTGGAAATGACGTCAATGACGAGGCAGCTTTAGCTTTCCTTATGAGCCTCTTGGAGGCAGACGCAGGCCTTGGTGGTCCTGTAGACTTTAATGACCTCCCTTGGCCTTTGTGATCAAAGACATTTTTAAATGACACTAAAGCTTTGTTGTTATCTACAAACCAGAGCAGTTTGTGAAAGACTTTATAAATTTCAAAGGCTTGTTGCCTGATGTTGACTTCAGGGGAGCATTTATTTCACTGCTTGTGAAATGTACAGGAAAATACAATTTACTTTCTCATTGCCATAATTGTTATTGTTATTATGTTTTGGTATTATCATTTTGCTCAAATACAAGAACTGTATATCAAAACAAAGGGATATATATATATATTGAATTGTGTCCTACCACAACCAATCATGTGTTGTTGTTTTTACAAAAAATGGTTACTGTGAAAGTTAGTGTAAGAAAATAAAGGTGCTTTTGTTGATGTATAAAATGTATCCTGCAAACATGTTCATTCATATCGCGTTATAGTTATATCATGCTTCTTATTGTTGACAGCTTATTTTTAGCCAGACGTCAATGAGACATTGTATAATTTGTGGCCTTTGTTATGAGAGGGTTACCAGTGTTGTGTCTTGTTTGACCTGTTGTATTATATTCAGGTAAGCACAAACACAGAAAACTGATGTTTAGGATAATTTTGTTGTCTCTCTTATAAGAACCATTTCTAGGTTGATTTCAAGTCTAAATTACTATCATTGAAAAGTCAACCCTTTTGTTAGTATTAGTTCTGTGTTATAGATTGTTATCCACCTGTTAAGGGTGTTGGGAGGTATGTTTCCTCTCATCAGTCCCTTGGATACAATGAAGAACTTCCTCTTGCTTGTTTTCCCTTGATATGGTGTTGTTATGGTTAAAAGATGAGTTCTGTGTCATGTAGCTCATAAAATCTCATGATAGATAAACTTTAATGATGTACTAGATCCTTTTACTTTTTTTAAAACTCTATAATCTTTTTAACACTGATTTCTAAGAAGAACCCCAAGCATATAGCAATCTTATAAAGATGGTCACCTTAAGTGAGATGCTAAATTCTTGAAAATTGGAATAGAGGATTTAAATTGTTTTGATTTTATCTGTGTATTTAAAGTTTTCAATTGTATAAACAAAAACAGCTTTACAGTTGTTATCTTTCTTTCCTTCAAAGCAGGAAATAATTGCTCTCTCATTTTCAAGTATTTCTGTTTGCCTTGACGTACTAGTTCTTATTCTAGATATTCATCCGTTTGAACTTACGTACATGCAAATTGTTTTGTCCTTGGTGATTCTAAAGACTCCTGTTTTTCGACAGGAAATAATTATTTTGTAACTTGTAAAAAGCCTGCACGCGCACAAGTTTTGATGAAAGAGGAGACACTTGAAAGGCCAAAAGGTCTTCTACAGTCTGGACCTTTGAGTAAAAGTAAAAAATACTGGTTTTTATTCAACAAATTATTGCCACAGCTGCTTTATAATGTCTTCCCTCAGTTGCAAAATAGTATTTTGGGAATATTATAAACAAACAAAGGAGAAGATAATCTTGTATGCACAAATTCAGGCATTTTTTAAATAGTTTCCTTCTGAGAAAAGTTAATATTAGAAAAAAAGAAATACAATGGCAGACAATACAATTGTCAGACCTCAGTGACTTTATTAGAATAGGATACACAGAATATCGCACTGAATACATAATTACTACTACTCAACTGATGACTTGTAAAGGTGATTTGATGTTTAAAATAGCTTTTGATCATTGCTGTCATTCATGAGTGTAACTTGTCTCCATTTATAGATGCTGCCTTTGTGTAAGCTGCTTTTGTTAACATGCTTGTCTATTTGTTATATCTGTCTAGAGGTCAAGGCAGTCCATCACTTCAACTGTTGATATTGATTTGCGCACCCACTTGAGGTTGAGGTCACCTCAACACTAATATCTGTTTAAATTTCCAATCACTTTGTTTATACCCTGTTGTTGACTCTCAGGATAGTTTAGCCTTACACAGCTGTATAAGTCAGTATCACAGGTACTGAATAGGACAATCTCACATAGGCAATCACAATAGATAACAGAATACCAGACAATCTTTGTGAATCACCATCACACACAATAGCATGAGCACCTCAGTAAATATGTTGAGAATAGGCAGATAAACAATTCTCTACCTCTAACAATGGGTTTACTCATTTTCAAACAAAGTAGACAATTCTTTTTTTAAGGAATTGTATCTTGTGGTATTGTTCACATTCCCGAGTCCCATGCATAGAGTCATCTGTGGTAGAGAAAGTGTTGTTTTTAAAGATAGAGTATTTGTTCCGTAGTGATTTACCCAGTCTCTGAAGCTTAAGATGAGCCGACAGACTTCATCATGATGTACACCTTTTTCTTGAGTCTGAGATTGTGATTAAAAAAGTACAGATTTTCTGTTTAGTATTTCACAAGTGCTGCATTCGTTCATTTTTCTAGCTGACAAGTATAATACTTGCAAAATGTATGTTCACTGGCAATTGTGTTGCAACAATCAAGTATCGGCATAAAAGAAAGTTAACCTGCATTTTGTAAAGCTATCACTGTCAAAAACTGGCTAATAAAACATGTTTACATAAGATAATGATTACAGCACTCCCAAAATAAACAGATACAGTTTAACTTGCTCAGCGACCACCTGTAAGCGCGACCATTACATTTTATTCTCTATAAGATTCTTTTAATATCAACTTGCTGTAAGAGGCCACTTGCTGTAAGAGGCCAGTTTGGCTGCTGATTATCACTGGCCTCCTAGAGCAAGTTCAACTGTATATTGAACAACAGTTTATAGCTTTGGTGGTTTTGAAATATTTTCAAGCTGTAATTCAGTTTTGTGATTCATTAAACTTTTTTTAAAGATAATTTAAAACGAAATTTGGCTGCATAATTTCTCAGAAATATGGTGTTTAAGGGTGCACTTATTTGTCATAATTAATCTCCCTTTCACCCCTTTAAATATGTATAATTGTGCTCAAACCAGTTTTTTCTCCTTGACTTTGTCATTGTTTTGTCCTCTGTGTAACTCCTTTATTTATCTCTCTCTTTCCCCCTCTCTCTATATCATTTGCTTTTTCTCTCTGTCTCTCTCTCTTATACACGCACAAACATACAAACACATTCACATAGTATTAAATGTAGAAAATACTAAAGGTGGTCTCACTGAATTGTTGACTTACACTTAAATCACTGTTGTAATCTTGTTGTGATGCCTTTTCTAAATTTTCCTTATTCCTGAAGTTGCTCTTTTGTCAAAAATGCATTGACTGTAGCTTGTTTTTTTATATTACAGTATTTGTAAACTTTTATAAGCTGATGTTTTAGTGCATAAATCTATAAACAAGACTTAACACCTTCCCAATATGTATTGACACTTGATTTTTGCTTACATACACAATTCTATTCATTTTTCTTGTGATATAAATGTTTCACAGTATTTTTAGACATTGAATATCACAGATTTTAGTCTAATCTTGATATTCACAGAATTTCTATGCTTATACAGATAGGAGTAAAAATGATAGTTATATACAAATAGTTAAAAGGTAAATTTGTGTCCCATGTTTGTAGGCCAAAGTTGGGTATCAGGAGTAAATTGAAGCAGGCATACGGCATAGTGTTGAAGGTTGCCAGTGATTTCCAGGCCGCCTTTACCTACGCTTTGCCTGAACAGATTTAAGCTACTCATTTATCTGCTGAGTTTGACACTTAAAATACGGTTGAGATGAGATTTTGAAACTAAAAAGTTATTTTTTACTGACTGAGCTATCTACACCCTAAAGTAAAGTGACCAATACTCATTACTGAGCCTTGGGTAATATCAGGAGTAGAGTTCGACTTTTAGGCATAAAACATTTGAGGAAGTGAGCCATTGCTTTCCTTGCCGACCTTATCTCACTTGTTCTGAGCAGATTAGCTGTCCATGCATTGCTGGGTGAAGAGGAGGTCCGAACATAGAATCAAACTCCGGCCACCTACGTGATAGACAGATACCCTACCCTCTATAGTTATATTATACTTATAGTTATATACAGTTATTTCAGATCATTTGATGATTTCTTATTATTTGACATTGTAACAAATATTGTATTATCTGCATATTTTACAAAATGTTCCACAATTTTCAGCCTAGGCCTTATAAAACTTTGCATTTTGATGCTAGTGCCTTTTATACTTTGATACAGACTGGATAAAGAGACCAGCAATGAAAGAAATGTTAAGTTAATGTTAAATCACAGCTCATTTTACCAAGGTTTTTATTACATTTAGTTAGACAAACTTTTGTGTCAAATGATTATTGATACAAGAGACGGTAGAAGGGCAAATAAATCACTTATACATTACTATTGTCATCTCAATATTATGACTCTTTGAGCTAAATCAATCCTTTTCTTATGATTGTATCAATCATTGTTTTAAGGATTGTGTAAATTTAGCTTTGTGCTATTTTTCTTTGTACAATGTGAAAATAGGGATGACACACAAAGAAAAATAGCAGCCTCATTTTGTTGTCATAAATTATTCTATAGCCATGTGATATGATGTTGAATGGAAGAATGGCTCAATACATTTTGTTGTTTTTTTCAAACCTTTAAAGTGCAATTCACTGAATTTAATCAAAATATGTCTTAAAGTGGCTTGTGAAAGCTAGCATTTTGTACAGATTATTCAATTACAAAACTGTGTTCTGGATGTTAGGAATCATTTATTGATATTTATTGATGTTTAAGATATTCAATTCCCCTCTTGTCTGTTCAACCAACTCTTAATTTAAAGGTATGTTCTGCTGTCCATGGATGCCACAATGTTCAACTATATGTGAATATTTTTGATTTCATACACAGGCTTAAGTTTGTCAAACATACAAATGTTACAAAACATCAAATACTGATACAAAGAAGAGACACAGGCTTAAACAAAATGCCTGTAACTGCATTACTATTTCTAAAACTTGTCCACCATGGCATGAGTTGACAGTGATTTCTACACTTGAACCCCTACATTATCATTGATAGGTAGCACCCAGTCCTATAAGAGACTGGTGATTAAAATAAGTTAAGTCTTTGTTCTTGTGAAGTGCATGGCGAACATTCTTCAGGTTTCTCCCATTTATGAGATTCAACAGCTTCTGGGTGGTTCCAATTAAGGAAAACTGCTTTCATTTGTCTCTTCATTGGTCCATTTCACCCTCAGTATTGGTTATAGAACCAGATATCAATCAATAAGAATTACTAACTACTAACAACAATATGATCAATTGAGCAGAAAAATTATTAAGTAAAATTTAAGTTGCTTTCTTGCAAGACTTTTTTTTGTCTTCATGGACGTTTCTGTATGCATGCATGTATTTTAATGTGTGTATGTATAATTCATTCTTCGTGTATAAGTGTGTATGACTCCATGTCATTTACAAATGTTCACTCAACTCTATTGTGACATTTGTAAATTCCTAAATCTCCCATGGGTAATATTTTTTATATTCTGAACAATGGTATGTCACTCCCATTGGTATCAATCTATTTATATACTGTACAAAAAACATGTCATTGATGGCGGGTATCAATCTATTTATATACTGTACAAAAACATGTCATGGGTATCAATCAATTTATATACTGTACTATAACATGTCAATGATGGGTATCAATCTATTTATATACTGTACAATGTCAATGATGGGTATCAATCTATTTATATACTGTACAATTACATGTCATTGTTGCTTTCAGTGATACATATGCCTAAGTGACCGTGATTGCTATTTAAGTGTTGTGTTGATCTGTTATCATTTGATCAGTTTTAACAGACGTGTCTTAACATTCTCATTCAGAGTCTAATATATTTAGGTTTTTCATTGTTGAGTATATTGTTAGTATATTGTATAGTTTTGTTAATGATTATTTCCCTTTTTGTTGTTGTTATTGATATATGTTTATAATACTATGAGACCACATGATGTCACATGATGTTTGATTAGGAACATTAAGTCTCCTGGGAAAACAAGTCATGAAATGCATGTATTCAGAATATTGATGTCTGATATATTATTTTCAAGAAAACTATAATCTGTCTTAATCGAGTTGGACAAACAAACATTGATATTTACCATCTCAAGAATCATATTAATTCAGACTGTCAGTACTGTATTCATGTTTCTTACACCAGGTTAAATAGTTTTCAAATTGTGCATTTGTGATGTGGTAGAAGTTTTTAAACACAAACTGCCTACATTGAACTGCCAGTCTGATTTGATATTTACTTTTTTTCAGTAGAAAATAATGTGAATATAGGGCTCTCTGACAAATATCGTTTTCTCCATCTAGGGTATCACAAGTGTAATATATGCCTCTCTTTTTTCAACAAATGCGTTAATTTGATGAAGCAAAAGTGCTTTGTGAACTAATGTGCCTCAATTATCGTCCTAAACTATCA
The DNA here is from genome assembly GCA_032362205.1 of Clione limacina. Lineage (NCBI taxonomy): Eukaryota > Metazoa > Mollusca > Gastropoda > Pteropoda > Clionidae > Clione > Clione limacina. The sequence goes on from JAUUEB010496467.1 coordinate 8,307, forward strand.
AACAATATGTTGTTAATGGCCTTTGTCTAGACTCAGTCTTTTCATCCCATCCTACACACTATCAAGTGTTCTACTCGGAATGGTTGTCTTGTGATATAATGCTAGGAAAAGATCCTTGTTTCTAAACCAACTATTGTCGCACATATGCTGTATATGTATATACCTTCCCAAGTATATGGTGAGGACATTGGATTTGCCTTTAATTTTTGTTCTTCCTTGCTTGTCATTACTTTTACAATCATATTTTTAACTACTGCACTGTCCATGACTGCAATTATTCACAAAATCTCTGTGAAACAGTCCTTATGTTTATGTAAATTTCAGCAATTATAGTAATTTAAAATTAAGCATAACCTTTTATTAGCAATGAGTTAAACTTTGTAACTAGAGGGGTACCATTAACAAACTACTTGTTTGGTTGACATTATTCAGACTTATTCAGATTTAACTCTATTATGTATTTATTACATGTTGATTATGTCTGCTCAAGTTTGATGACAATACTCACTGATCTCATCTGAATTTATCGAGACTTTGCTTAGTAAGAGTGCAGTAATTGCTTTGTTATTTTTAAATCGACTGACGGAAGCGTGTTTACCCAAACATAAATGATGCCTTTAAACAGAATACTCAAAATTCATTCAATTTGTGAACTGTGTCTTAATTATAGATAATTCATCAAAACTTGCTCCACTTATGGACTTAATAATGATTCGTATCCTGTAAAATCTATGAATTATTTTCTCCTTATCATTGCTTCACCGTTCACAGCAACCCACATATAAGAAGAATTTAAGGTGCAATATAATCACATTAGAATTTAAGATATCAAACACATTTCCTCTTTATACGGCAACGTTGACAGTTATGTTCATAACTCAACACTTCTTGAACATATTATACAGGACTAAAAGTGACTTGTATTGGTTGAATAACAAACAATTGAAGTTTACTATCTTTTGATGTGTCTTATTTGTGTCAATTGCCATCATGGTTTAGATAGTAAATGGTGACTTCTGTTTGGTCTGAATGCTTGGACCTCCTAATGTTACATATATTTTTTATAGTAGTAATAACTTGCTGTTGTTTATTTATGTTGTATTAAGTGTTGCCTCTGTTTGAAATGGTCTGTTTAAGTTACGATAAAACTGACTATTTTGGACAGAGGCTAATTTAACATTGCTGACTTCAAACTGCTGAAATAATTGTGGAAGTTAAATAATTTGTATCTTTGAGGTTTTTTGTTGTTTAGAAATTGACAATTTTTTGCTATCATAATTTAACAATAGTGAAATATGAGCAAATCTATCAAGGGATGTATAACATCATTTTGTCTCTTGATTTATATTCATCATTTGTATTGTTTTTTCTTGTTCTGTTATTTCTTCATTGATTGCATCTATTTTTAGACTTTGTTGATTACCCAATGTCAATTAAGTTCAATAGTTTTGTGTACTAACATAAACGCAAAGCAAAGAAGAGTAGATTATTTCAATAGTTTGATATGCCAACAATGCCACTTTTCCAGTAGACTCAGGAAGATGTTACCGAGTTAGGTAAATCTAGAAAACAAAATGATAAAAATTATAATATGAAATGATACAAAATGTGTTTTTTACTTTGATTATCACAATTTAAAAAATCTGTGCCTTTTTGATTATTTGTACTCAAGAAAACATGTAAAGACCAATATTTATGAGAAATTCCTTTTGAATGTGTGACACAATTCTCATGTCAATGTGTTGAGACCACAGTGTAATTCAGGTCTTTATCAGAAGTACCAAAAGTGGAAGAAAATAAGAAGAAAGGTAGAAAGAAGATATGAAAAAAATGCATTAAGGAACACGTTGGTTAGTTTGAAACCCAGTTCCTAAGATTTAAGGCTGCCTCAGGGGCGTTCCTGATTTCATGATTTAGAGCACCATTAAAAGCTATTTTTAGGAAATACAGTCGAACCTCGATATAACGTAGATTTCCATGATGAGTCAAAATCTACTTTATATAAAAATCTACTTTAAATCGAGGTTTCTATATAAATAAACATATTAATGTATCCAAACTATATGACTATAATGACTAGCTTAATAGGGTAACATACAACTTTCTCTATGTGAAATTTCACATAGAGAAAGTTGTATGTTACCCTATTAAGCATCTTTAACAAGTATAATACATGTATACAATGAAATAACA
>JAUUEB010496478.1:0-10499 GCA_032362205.1 Clione limacina
GCTATATGACGACTGTTTAGTTTTTATGCCTCGTTGGTTGTCTGAACATGATACTTGATTGAAAAACGTGCCCTAATTAAGGAAATGTTATGGTCAATCACTAAGGCTGAACGAACGAATTATATTAGTTGATTAAATAACTAAAGGTTTGTTTATATATTTGTATCTGTGTAAATATAATAATATACGAATTGGTAATAATTGTGTTAATGTAATGAAATTGAAAAGGTTGCAATCGAAAAAAATCGAAAATAAACTAAAACAGGTTAATAGTAAATATTATTGTAAAATTATAATGTGTCTGCTACTATAGTATAGCAAAATTATTATTATTATTTTATAAATGTTAAACAAAAGTAAATGAATTTCCCGACATAAGTTATAAAGATCAAGCTGTTCGATAATGAAACAGTAGATAATGATAATTGTATTGTTATATTTCTGTAATCGAAACGATTATTATTTTGTCATGACTTTCATATAAACACAAACTATAGTCATCAAGACCGCACAAAAAGCAAAACATCGTGATATTAACACGACAGGCCAATGCTCCACCCAAATGTTCACAACATAACATAAGTATTAGCAAATGAACAGCTATAACTCCCATTTAGAAGCCGGACAAGAATGTAATCATCGCCATGGTGCCCAGGGGATGTTTTTAATATTTAAATCATTTGCCGCTAGAATACACCGAAAGCAGGTTTTGAGTTATCTGCACGTAATCCAACATGGTCTGCTTTACGCATCATATCATCATTGTCCCTGAAGTCATTGAACAGTTGTTATACCTAATTTGTGTTTCCATTAAACCCCAATTTCCTGTAAGAATTCATCTGGACAATGTTTGTTCAGTTCCAATTTTCGAAATGTCAGATTTAAATGCAACTACTACTTAAAAGGCTTTATTTTAAAATTCTAACAAAGGATAATTGTCAGGGATATGAAATTGATCAAGTTATTCAATCAGCTACTTTTGAATTTCATCAAATATTTCATGTATTGGCTTTATTTGATAATCATTGAACAACAAACGTTATAAATATGCTGCACGTTTTTTTTGTTTTTTTTTTACTTTTTTCGAGTGATCTTTGACATTTCTTTCTTATAACGAATAATTCTACTTTATTCAAGAACGGTTTATTATGTCAAAATCTTAACCGTAAATACTCATACGTCTCGATTATCAATTTTGGCAATTTCCACATGATTATTGTCGTCACTATTGTCTTTCAGACAGCACACAAATAAGTTGTTTACAACAGCATGATATAAACACGAGACGCAAATGCTCCTCCCACCTGTTCACAAAAAACATAAATCGATATTTCCAAGTGAACAGCTAAAACTCCATTTTAGAAGGTTGAAAACAATGTTATCATCGTCCTGTTGCCCAGGGGATCTTTGCTCTATAACAATTTGCCGAGGGAAAACATTGGACGTTGTGAGTCGTCTGCATGTTCAGTCAAATGGGTTGCTTTATACCTCGTGTCAGACTGAAATTGTTATTGACACCCAAACAAACTCATTGAACCGTGATTATACCTACTTAATATTTCAAAAATAACCCAATATCCGTGTAGTATTTATTAGGACAGTGTTTGTTCAGTTCCAATTTTGAACGCATCCGAAATTGAATGCAATTTCTTACAGGGGCGTAGCGTTGCGTGGGTCTTAATGCCTACATTCCTAACCTCTAGGGCCTACTAAATTCCCACAGTTCTACCACGAAAGAAAATCTCAATAACTTAAATGTACATACTTGTTCTTTATCTATTTATACGAACAAGTTTGATGATAAAATAAGGAAAGACATTGGCCTGTTGTTATGTCAAAGCTGAATTAGGCGTGGTAGCATTAACAACTGATAATTGCTTCGTAGGAATCCCTATTCATCGTAATAGGATAAGCAATCTACTGCAGAATAGGTCAATTTCTAACCGACAGTACCCTACAACTATATAGTTGGCACATACATTAATATGACGTTTATAGTAAAATATATTCATACTATGTGGACTTGTATTGCTAAATTGTAGTCCAGCACCTTACATCACGTTGTTAACAGACAAACCAGTGAAAAGAATAGCATTTTAGTTTGACTTAGTGGACGCGTTTGAATAGGAATTATCATAGATCTGCTGTTGAAAGGGGATATTTAGTTTATTTCACTTTTCATTTGCATTTATTTAATGCCGATGATTGTTTATCTTTCTTGACCGAACAACCTTTAACTTTGATACATTATGTGCTACATGTTATAACAATTTTCACGAGCATCTGTTTATTTCGAAATACATAGCATTTTTTCGCGGGCATTTAGTTTTTGTAAAAAAAAAACAGTCATACATATATCTTACTCATCATCATGATGAACATGATAAAACTCTTTTCGATAATTTTTCAGTTTTGCGCCAAAGAGGTTAAGAGGTACCTTCGCAAATTTTGCGAAAGTAAATTGATCGCAAAGGATACTAAAGAGGATAAAGCTTGGTCACACCCATAGTTTGACCTTAGCTACACCACTAAATATTTAGAAGTGTTCCTATAAAGTAACTAAAAAAGATGATTACAAGTATTCTAAAAAAAACATCAAAGAATTCCATTAGCGTTTTTTTTAAATTCATTAAGTACCCACTTTAGCTGGTTTGCTTAATAATAATTCCTGCACAACAAACGTTATTGATTTTTAGGTGGTTGTCATTTTTGTCGAGTGATGTTTACATATTTTCTTTATGACGTAATGTAACGTAAATATTATCCTGGTGTTTTCGTTCAGCGAACAATTTACAGTGTTATTTATGAACGTGTGTTTGCTTTGATCAAAGACAGATAACTCACTGGAATCTGTCTTGTTCGATATTTTCTTAGGAGAAAAGTCACCAGTCTAAGATAAGACACTGGATAAATAGTTTGAAATAGGGAGGATGTGTCAGAAACGTAGGGTAATATATTATGCTTCATTATGTCGGAATTTAAGTTTAAAATAATAATTACTTCAAGAAAAAAGGAATTTCCCTGGTATCTAACAGAGAAGATATGGAAATACTGGTGTACTGATTCGTAAGTTTCTTTCTGTAAGTGTAGATCAATAGTTTCTTACCAAAAACAACAAAGTCCAAAACCAGCATGGACAAGATATATCAAACTGTGTGTGTGTGTGTGTGATTATCAAACTCTAATTGTCAAGGTTTCACGATTTTTTCTTTAATTTTGTGTCCTCTTTGGTACTGTTTGAATTTGCTTGATAATTCAATTCCGCCATTAATTCAAGTATTTTCTGCTTAATATTTAGAAAATACATCTACGCCTAATCAACATACACTAATTTCTGAATGTTATGAATTAATTTCCTAAATATGTCAAAGGAAATGCTAAACAGAAAATAAATATTCGACATGGGACGTAATATATAAGTCGGTGTTGTTTAAATTCAGATAAACATTTCATTTGTTGAATAAGACTAGAAGACCAATTAGAAGCTCATAGTTTAATACTAGTCCGACCTTCTATTCACAGAAAATAATGAATAACTATTGTAGAAATCTTAATTATGATCAAAAATGGTTTTGCAACAAAGTTACAATACTGTTTTATTGGTTTAAGAATTATTTAAATGCTTGAAACAATATATTAACATACCACTGAACAGAAAAAGTTGAAATACAAAGCTTCCGTTGCATATTAGCTCTCTATGGATGATATCTTTTTAAAGTTGAACATTACAAAGTGTTACTATAAATAACACTACAAAAATATGTGTCCTGTGAAACCAGGTGGCATAAAATTTAACGAAATCCACTGTACCTAATAATGAGTTTATTTTACGTGCGGCAGCTATATCTTTATCATTCAATAAATAAAAACTCTGACATTTGCAAATATGTATAACTGTCAGGTACAGTTTGCTATCTACACTGAATAATTTATTTAAAGATTCGTAGCACATTCTTAGGAACTAAGTCGAAGAAGGAATAGATAACGTTAAATATCGTATGTTTGCAAATCGTCTTTACGGCTATTTCGTTTGCTTAACTGACAGAGGTAATTAGATAAGTGGGAGAATCCAACTTAGACAACATTGGAAAAGGGAAATAACAAAATGTGTCTGAGTGTTAACACTATAAAGGTAGCGATAATTCGACAAGAATTAACTGGATACTTAGATGTGTATTTAATTATAGTCAGCCTAATTCGACCACAACACTGTCTGTATGTTTGATCGATAAAGCAAAGTTACTGGACAAACCTTACGTTTTACCTTCAAATGATTTATTCTTATTACTTCTGACAATTTCCCTTCACTTTGTCTATTCCCTTCATTTTCAATTTTAAACAATTCCTATAAGTGTCACTCATCATTTTTATATGTTATTCAAATTCATTTTTGTCTGTCAGAAACCTGGTAACAAAATAATAAGATTAGATATAAAGAAATTAAACATATACAAATATGTTAAGGTTAAACTAAGAGACATATTACTATTAGTTTGTCATGATACCTATGACATTGTGAAGATGTAATTGAAAACGCCATTGGTGAAACTGCAGGTGCAAATAGGAATGTTAAGAAACAATGGATTACAAATGAGATGCATGTCATATATGATAAAAGAAAAGAAGTATATTTGATATATAAAAACTAAAAGACCTAGCCGTAAAACAGCAAAGAACTTTGTCTACGCATATCAAAAATCGACAGCCATTACATGAAGAACCACACATAATTTATAGGTGGACAGAAAACTGTAGTAAAATATATAACTATCACCTGCAAGGAAACCACTCTGTATCGACGTCAACCCAGTCATTAAAGACCAGAAAGAAGAGGAATCAATCCTAAAAGAGCAACATATAGAGGCAGTCTAATCACCCAAGAAGGGAAAGTCACATGACATATATAACATTCCAAGAGAGCTAAACTAAACAGGAAGGGGACAACATGATATTTATATGATTTTTAATAAAATCAGGAGCACAGGAAAATTGCCAAAGACCTGGACATAGTCTTTGGTATTAACCCTACTTTTTAAAAGGAACCGTCAGTTGTGCAATAATAACAGGACAGTGAGCCTATATAGTCAACGAAGTAAGGCTCTATTCATAGTCCTTCTGAATAGATTCCTACCGACGCAGAAATGATAAAACAACACCAAAGTATGTCTAGTAGAAAATAGCAACCCCTGATCAAGACAAAGATAGCTGATCCAAAAAAGCTGAAGTTTTACAATCTCTTCAATCAGTCTACAGAGATGAAGAAATAATCTCAGATGCAAGAAAAATAACACTTTTAAATACAAAAAAGGCTTCTCTTAAACGATACTTGATTACATACTCACTGAATGAAAAAATGATGTTTTTTTTAAAATTTTGACGACTACTTTGTCGGAGAGAAGATATCATATCGTATACAAAACTAAAAAGATCACACGAAATTCAATTTAAACTTGCTTTATATTCTATAATCATGTCAAAGGCAATCTTGAACCTAAGGACTTAAATATCAAAGCCTATCACAATAATGTTTTTTTTTTAATTTATGATCTTGGTCCACTTGAGTTTTTGTTCAATCAGTTTTGTTTTTTGTATGTTTTTATCACTGAAATGTCTCATTTCACATAGTTAGACGATTTTCTTCAACATTATAAAATGCTACACTTCATACATCCTCTCACTGTAGGCTAGAATGCTTTTATGTGTTTGTATTACAATAAGATAACACTCAACTCTTCAAAATCCAACTACAGAGATAACAATGCAAGAAACGTAGCCATCTTGCCACATATACCAATTTGTCGGTGTTCAAAGGTACTTTTTCGTAGAAAACAACACTATCTCCAATTATTATCTCTTATTTGACCAACCACTGTCGGTCACCTCCTTCATTAAAACTTTTTGTTTGTTTCTTATGTTCAAAGAATAATCATGTGCCACATAAATGAATTTCATTTAAAATGTTACACCTTGTCATGTTTACAAATGTGTACCTAAAAATATTTGCGGTCACAAACCAAAATACTTCTGGTATAGAACAAGTAAGGGTATAAGTGAACTGTATGGTATGACTTTATTGGGTTAATAAACTCCCAATTTGCCAATTCTATCAGCAATTCTAATACAAAAAAGTGCCTTTAAAAAAAGAATAGCTTGCCACTGTCTTTACCTTTTTGTAAGTGTGAAAATAAGTGATCTATGCAGTCAAATACGAGAAATATATATTTTTTTGCTTTAGACAAAGTCGAGGTCGTCCAAATAACTTACAACAAAACACACAATCGAAAACACGTTTACTCAGCAAACTGAAGTAAGCACTTAGGTGTCACAATAAAAATTGGTCTAGAGCACATGTGGGTTAATGAAAGGCTTGATCTATTAACCTACTATTAATTTGGACAGTGAATCTCCATTGAGATAAAAGTTTCCGAAAATTGCGAATTAATCTTTTTTGTCATTAACTCAAACGGTTCTAACTAATGAGACTAAACATATACAGGTAAATTGATTACTGAACGCATCGTTTGCTTAATGTGCTAGAAGGCGAATCGTTCTGTGGAACTCTTTTTGGCAAGATATATAATAGAGTTAATTTGCACTTAAGAGCATGTAACTCTCACAAAAAGGGTCACATTGTAATTAAGCAAATTGAGTAAATTCTGTATAAAATGAAGACGCATAGTTGAGTATCAATGAAACTGTCGCAAGGGATATTAAAAGTCTACGTTTGTTTACGTCAATTAAACTGCTTAAAGAATATAAAGCTCGCTAACTTAAATTCTAGATTCAAATTGTAACGAGAACATTGACTTTCTTCGAGATAACCATAGTCATGTATTTCTTTAGATGGTACATGTTGTAACTCGAATAAAAAAGGTAGACAAATGTATAGCTAAAAAAACTGATCTTAGTTAGACCAGATTATTATGGTGTTAACATAAACTTTGAGGTAAGGAGAACCTTGAGTTTGGTGCCGTCAATAAACAGCAGTTATTGTATGAAACTTATATCACGGTAGTTGAAATAGGTTTATAAGATTTATAGAAAAAAAGCAATGCCGGAGCTATATTCAAAAACAAAAAGATTATACCTTACTGTCACTCCATAATTATATGATTGACTAAATATTGGTGTGCTTCATGTTTTGTATGCTCAGTAATGTCAGTAGCCATGTCGCTGTGAACAACTTGCCAGGTAATTGTAATGGTAGCAGTATAATTCAATTTTCTGAAGAAAGCGGGTAACTCTCCATGTTACCCGAGATGTACCCTTTTTATGAATATTGATTTTTACTGTATACCCTATTCTTAAGATGTTTTATTGATTCAAGTATATGCTACTGATACAATAAACGGCCCAAAATGGATGAGTGTTAGAAGTTTGAGAGGTTAATCATGCTTCTACCTATTGCTGTCTTAAAGAATGAATGATTATTACAAAGATTATTACTGTAATGAATGATTGTTCGTTTTGTTTCACCTGAATCGAATTACATGAATACATATATCTGTGCATAACATGTGTTCAGTCTTTATATCATGTTTGTATAAAGCTATACCGTTTTTTGCATGAACGTGGTTTGTGTACTGAGTCATTAGGTGGCGATGATTGTGTCTCACTCAAAACAAGTGAGGTTATATAGGCCGTCATATTCTAGTGCTTCTACATAAACGACGTGAATGGTGATACGCAAAGCATACATACGTTTTATAGGGGATATCTTATGAGATAAACGATGACTAAAATACAATACATACAGAAAAAAGAAAAGATCAACAAGGAAAAATATTTGAAAAGAGCGTACACAAATTACTAGAAGAGAATAAACATAAGCTAGTTAGACGAATGTCAACAAGAAACACATAACAAAGACAAGAATTGACAAGATATAACTGAAACCTACAATATATACGTGTATTTTACTTTTGATCAGTCCGCTTTGACAGCCAGCAAAAATGTCTATCTGTATTATCTATAAAAACATTTTTTTTTTCATAAAAAGGTAAGATCGTCCGAGTTACTTACAAAAAAACAAATGATCGAACAAACGTCCAATCAATAAAATGAAGTAAGCACTCAGGAGTTAAAATCATAATTGGTCTGGTACTTATGCAGATAAATAATACGCTTGATCTATTTATCTACCATCAACTTGGACAGGGAATCTTAATTGAGAAAAAAAATCGTGAATTAATCTTTATTTTAAATGAACTCAAACGATTCTACCTAATGAAACTAGACGTCATTTGATTACTGAACGCATCCTTTGTTTAATGTATTATTAGACTTGTCGTGCTATTTTTGACAAGCGTTTAATTTTGGTTCATATCCACTTAAGAGCGTGTCATCCTCATAAAAAGGGTCAAATTTGTATTAATCGAATGCGTTTATTATGTTTTAAACGAAGACGCATAATTTAGTTCCATTCAAACTGTCACAAGAGATTGTATAAGATGGCGTTAATAAAAAAAAATATATAATTGAAAAAAGTGTTATTCAGCAATCAAATTAAACTGCTTGACGTATAATATGCTCGCTAGTTATATTCTTGATTCAAGTAATAACGAAGACACTGACTTTCTTCGACATAATCATATCCATTTGTTTTTAAGAAAAAAACATGGAGTAAAAGCAAAGTATTATGGTGTTAACAGCAACTTTAGTGTAAAAGGGATATTGGGTGTGGTGCCATAAATAAACAGCAAGTTTCGTGTGTAAATTATACACGTTAAAGATACCACGGTAATTTGTAATCGGACGATTTATAGAAGACAAAACGCGAGGTCGGGTCTAATTTCAAAAACAAAAAGGTTATTCCTACACTTTTACTCTCTACTCCATAATTACATATATCATGATTATGATTAACTTTTGCGTTGGACAAGATTAATTATTCCTTATGACTCGTCCCTGGGGGAGCCAAGGCCCTTACCTTTGGGAAACACTCCACTGGGTTTCAGCCTGGGACCCGAAGGACTGGGTCGTGTGATGTTAGCTTGTCCATCACAGAATAATTGAATTAATATGTAAAATACTATACCTGTAAATAAGTAGTTTAACAACTATGTACGTTAAGTATAAGTGGGCTTCTAGCTGATCATGTTTTGTATGGCCAGTAATGTAAGCAGCCATGTTGTTGTGAACAGCTTGCCAGGTAATTATGATGTTAACAGTATAATTAACTCTACTTAAGAAAGCGGATAACTCTCTAGGTTACCCGAGCTGGACTCTTTTGATGAATAGTGATTATACTTAATACCATTTTCGTAAGATGTATTAGTGATTCAATTATATGTTATCTGATACAATTGTTAATATAAACGGTCCGCCACCAAATTAGTTAGTGCTAGACGAATGACTAAGAGTATTTTTGTGCTTATAACTATTTTTCTTAAAGCACGAATGATTGGCGCGGACCATTATTACAAAGACTGTAATTAATGATTGTTCGTTTTGTTTACATTAATTGAGGTACTTTAATAAGCATATCAGTGACAAATATGTGTAAAATACAAGTGTTTTTTTTATAAATCCGTCAAACTTGATACAAACAACACGAAGACAGCAAGTACATGAATTAAAGTCACATACAATCCAACGTATCACCTCAAAAAGATGTATATATTCTATATGAATCCTTCAAGTCCTTTCATCAGCTACTCAATTTGTATATGTCAACTAAGTCTCATCTCTTAATGCTATGATGTGATTTGAGATAAGATGTGACATGAAAATCCTGACTTTACTTACGCCTATCAATACGTAAAGAAAATTCCTATATCAAGTATGAAATTTAACTTTGATCATTTAGACGCGTAGTTTAATGACAGTGATGATATGTCGTAAATGGATAGTAATGTTTGAAGATGTTAAACAAAAGATTCATTAATAAAAGCTTCATATTAAAGCACATTTTTGAAAAAATCTTTCGCGTACATAATACATGAAATGCCGTATAAGACGCGATTTAAAAAGAAGAAATTAATGAGAGTGAAAAGGCAAAAAAGCCTAAAGCTTAAAAGTTCACTTTGAAATGTGAATGAATATTAAGAAAGATTTACATAAACCAGCTATTGGTCTTATCGAAAAATGGTAAAAAATTAGTGTAACAAACTGAAGTGTGAATTTTAGATAAAACATAAGGGATACTGTAAGCAAAAAAATGAAGAATGTATAAAGTGTTCCATTCTGTACATTTTAGATGAAAGAATACCCATCCATTCATTGGAAATGTTACACCTTAGACAAATACGCAATCGTATAGACCATTATAGAATCAAACGTGAAGACAGTTGACAGTGGGACGGGCAATTAGAGAAGCAACCTTTGAACTTTTGCGTCCTTTCTGATATAATCTTATAAAAAGGGGTATGACTACAAGGTGCAATCAAAATAGCATGAAAGAATGATCATTTAAACGCCTGAGACGAAATAACGGGAACAAAAAATCAACAATATTTCGGGAAAACTCCCTTCAACAGGTCAAACAAATACAAAATTAA
>JAUUEB010496489.1:0-10499 GCA_032362205.1 Clione limacina
TAATAGAGACATACTCGACTGACTCCATCACCATAACATGTTTCTTCTTCCGTGTTCAAGAACGCGTTTAATACCGGTGCGCACTTTTCGCAGCACACAATATTGCACATTCTTTTAATGAATCGTTATTGATTGCATTCCAAGCAGTAATTTAATTTTCTCAACGTTTTTCAATACATTTATTGATAAAGTTATATTTAAGTAATGCTAACATGGTACAATAAGGACATGTTTTATTTTACATGTTGTCGAGTTTGTACTCTATCTCATGTCCTCATGTTTCTAGTCTTTAATAGTTTAATAATTTGAGCATGGAGGTGTAATCTTATTCTTGGTAATAATTGATCATTGGAGGAAGAAATTGATCCGTTGGCCATAAGATCTTGAAAAGTAATACTTAAGTCAACGCTTGACATTTTGAGACACGACACCTTTTTAAATAGAAATAGCCAATACTGTTTACTTTTGTACTTTGAGAAGAAAGGACGTCAGTTCTATTCTAAATATTATATTTTTCCGGGAAAAAAACAATTATGTTCTTGCATTAGGTAAATTTGTGTTTCGTAATAGGTGGATTTGATTTTAAAGCTTTTCTCTGGCAGAAAGCTTCGTTCTTGATTTCATGAAGAGAAATAGTTAAGTTGATGTGCAAGTGCATCTTGTACGGCAACGACATTATTTACTCATAGAATTGTTCATATATGTGGTCACACAAATATGAGTGAAAATAAATACCCCACCTTGATTAATTATTTTCTATAGATGATTACAAACAGCTGTACATGATTCAAGCTTAAAAGCTTAAAAACAACTTGTAATATCAAATAAATATATATACTTAACGCCACAATTATTCGAACGATTTTGTGTGCGCTTTAACACAGCAATTGTTGAGACAACATTAACATGTTTGTTATCAAATAAAAGGAAATTTAATTCTGTATAGGAATATCAAACTTGTAAATCGAAATGATAAACAAACAACTCAGGAACCCAAGAATTATAAAAAGTGTTAAAAAACTAGAGTGCACAGAAAAAAGTAAACGCGTACTGAAATGAACAACTACACAAACTCTTCTTAAATTGAGGTCTAAAACACGTCGAAACAGCAAATAAATTTGATAAACATATGGTGTTTTATAATAATAATAAAGATCATAATTATATATTGTTTTATTCATCATAAAAAACTTATTCATATCATGCTACTAGTTTGCTAGCATGATATACGGCGATCTTTCCCAAAAGCGCGTGTGCTCTATCCTGGCATCAATAAATGCAGATATGCGCTCTCTTATTGATGAAAGTTTGTGATTTTTTTCTTTGTCCATAGCATCATTCTCTTCAACCAGAGCTTAATGAATCTCATGAATTATGTCATGAGGCTTGCCAATACGTCCTGCGTGTGTTAAATAGGAGACATATCGGGTGACTTTGCTGGATAATCAAGAAGTGCGTTTCGGTTGTGCTTGAGACAGACTTTTGAAACCTTTGCTGTATATGGCCTTGCGTTGTCTTTTTGGAACAACTGAATATCTCGTTGTTTTCTTTAAAAAAAGAAACCACATGGGGGATCAACACCTAATGCAAGTTCACAACTGCGTATACGTTACTTTCAAACGACACCAGTTCAGTGCTATCTGCAGCAGTGATTCCTGCCCACACAATAACAGAACCGCCGCCATATCTGTCAAAATCTTTCACCCACTTCATGTAAAACCGTGCCCCTTTTGTCTCTAAATCTTAATTATTCCGTCGTTAAAGCTGAGTTCAACCCTCTTTCTTAAAAAAGAAGCCGTTGCTTCTGAGGACCCACCAAAAGACATTTGCTCACCACCCATGTCATCGCGCCTTTCTGTGTTCGTCTTTTAACACTGGTCCAACATACGGCGACGGCAGTCCAATCCACCGCCACAACTATTCAAACAATTTAAACCAAGGGAAAATCATTTTTTCACTACGGTAAATCTGTATGTGTCTTTTTGGTTCTTCGGCGTGTTTTAAACCTCAAATTAAAGCCAATGTTTCTGTTGTAAGGCATTCTTCATTTCAGTTTACGATTACTTGTTTTCAGTGCACTCTAGCTTTTTGACACTTTTTATAGTTATTGGAATCCTGAGTTGTTTGTTCATCATTTTGATTTGCAAGTTTGATATTCCTATACAGAATTGAATTTCTTTTAATTTGATAACAAACATGTCAATATTGTCTCAACAACTTCGGTGTTAAAGCGCACACAAAATCGTTCGAATAATTGTGGCGTTAAGTATATTACCTCTAATGATTATGTTACCAGATATACGAGTCTTGACTATAGGGTCAAAGGCAACTGCGTCGTACGTTGAGAAGACGTTAACTGAATTGTTGAATTTATTGTTAAAATAACACACCAGTAATTGCTTCTTAAACGCACATAAACTGTGGGATTCATTTCTGAAGACAGAGCACTGTTTAACCACACAAATACGCAGCAAAATTATAGTCGTGAGCTCCCTATAATAACCTCATGATTGTACCTCATTGGACAAATCTAAAGGAGGGTTCTGAAAGCTTTGAATGTAGATATGTTACATCCTTCGACGTACAACTGAAAAAGCCGGATTCTGCATAAAAGTCCTGGCAATAAGCAAAGCCATTAGATAGGGGTAGCAACTGTACATTGCGGATAAGGTTTGAACCGCCTTACGCATGTAAAACTATGCCGTGGTGTTGTAGCCACTATGCATCAAATACATAAAAGAGCAGATGATAAGGATGCAATCTCATTTTTATTTGACTTTGATTGAAGTATGTTCGATGACAGTGTTATAAAAACTTGAAAACTTTCAATAACACTGTTTTTACATAAGAACTGAGTAATATGTAGCTCAACATATATATCGTTTTCATCGATAATTGAATTTATCACAACTATTTTATCTCAACTCTAGTACCCTTTTTCTGGTTACATACTTTTTTCTCTCAACCATCTTGATTCTATCAACCAGACTTAAGACTGATTTACACACAAAAACAAGTATTGCTGTATTTAGTCTCCAAATAAGATATGTCAGTAAAAATCAAGCTTCTTAATCGGTTACATGAATATTTTTATGCCACCTCATCAAAAACAAACTCGCTGTTCACAATCTTCTTCATCCATATAATCAAAAAATGTAGCAGACAATTTATAACTTATTGTTCCAGATTGTATAAGTTTTAATTCTGATAATGAATGTCTTACGTTTACGACAACACGTTATTTTGAGATCGCAATGATCCCAAACAACCTTAAAAATACAAAATCTGAAGTGTGTTTCATGAACAGAACTAATTATGGTAATGTGTGATTAGCTATTTTGATTCCGATGACAGTTTCTGCAAATCATAGTGGATTTATAATAGTCCAGTGAAGGATTAAGAAAACCTTACAAGATGAACGTGATAGAACTCAACCAAAGCCACCGGAATATAGCTGCGTATGCATTTCAATGTATGACTATGACCAAGACATTCTACAAAATAAATCTGGTCTATGTTTCTTTTAACACATTTAAAATCACAAACAACCGCTATTCATACTATTTATGTTGCTCACTATGTTTACTTTATCACGGAACGTACTTGTGTCGGGCAATATAGTGACAGAAGGCAGTTGTCTGAATCATAAGAGTTTGGCTATCACACGAGTAAGTCCTAAGGTAAGTTGTTTATCTATATGTGCGTGGACGCGAAGTAGACAGACAAGACATTGAGCTACTCCTAATGTATCAAAACCTTATTGCAACAGGAAAGACTTGAACAGAACATTCTATTTTTATAGTCAAAGTACAAATTATGGGTAAAGACCAAACCAAGATTGCCAAAAATCAAAGAAAGATTTGGAATAAACATTACGAAGTAATTATATAATCTACATTGAATAACCATGTAGTAATACGTTGTCTGATACTATTGTGTTTACATATTTCAAGTTCAAGTTTTATTGATTCCAAGACCAACTGGGGGCATAAAGAATACAAACAAAAATGTATAACGCAATCAGTTAAGAATAGGAAAAAAACATTGCAACATAAAAAAAGTAAATATATAAATTCAAAATACATCACATGTTGTCGAAAAACACCCAACGACATAGCAATCTCAATGTAAATGAAAACCAAGAAGTGTTGCTTTGGAATGAATATAAGAACGTATACAGATTTCATTGAATAACTGTTTCGTACTTTTTTTACTTTCATAACTAACATTTAAGGTTATTCGTTAATCATTTTCTCCCACAAATACCTAACTACATAGCAATCTAAATATAAATATAAACCAGAACGTGTTGCTTTCTCTTAGTTGAAAGACATCTCGTATTCTGCTTATTTCAGCCAGAGCAATGCTGTTATATCTGACGTTCATGTTGTTGCAAAATGTTGTTGTTTCTGTTGAAATAACGTTTTGAAAATAGCTTATTATTTGATCAGATTCAATCAAATCAAAACTAGATATATCATGAAGAATATTTTTCAAATTTGTCAAATTTCTTGCACTTAGTTTTGAATGCATGTCAAAGCATTTAACATTTAGCTCATGCTAAGATATTTCTAAATCTTAAAGTCAATTCTTATTTTGCTAATCGGTAAATTGAGACGTATTACCAGGAAGAAGTAGAACTAGCTTTATAGGTAAAGTGTAAACAAATTGAATTGACTACTTAAAAAGAAGCACCAACTAAACTTATATATCACGAAAAATCATGTACAAGAAAGACATAAACATAGATATAAACAGCTCGTTAAAGCCTTCATAAGAGGTGTGATGAATGAATATAAGTACACCACTCATTAATTTGTGTAAATTGAAAGTGTTTACCTATTTTGCAGCAAAAGAAGTTCGAGAGACCGGTCCCATATTAATATAACTTTGGTCATAGAGTATTATAAACGGTTGCTAAAAAAGGTTGCTTATAACCATGGTCGCGTGCAAATATTTGATAAATAGAACAGCAAAAGCAACAAAACAACAAAAACAACAAAAACAACAACAACAACAACAACAACAACAACAACAACAACAAGCTTTAACTCGATTGTTGTGACCCTGGTTTAACCCAATAAATTGATTATCATATGGTCACTTCTCCTGAGAAAGTATCATGGTTTCAATGTGCTTTCAGTTTGTGAAACAAACCTGTTTACTTCAATGTCACATGTTCCACTAACTTACTAATATTGGCGTCTAGAATAATCTTTTTTAGCATGGTACAAAAAAGTATAACTGGTGATCAGAAAGAACTCATCTATAATCTCCCTTTGGTACCAAGATAGTGTTATAACGTGTAGCTCATGGGCGGTGTCGACAGAAAAAGGTATATTACGCCATCATAGGTTTAAGTTTTCGTTCATCCAGAATATAGGTATACTAACAAATTTAATAAGAATATTTCACCGCCCTTAATTTCACAGCAATCACGTCAACCACGCCTATGGCATTGGTATCTTCAAAAGCGTGATTTTTTGTTCACCTACTATTGGATTCTCCTGCAGAAAAGATAATAAACTGACGCATCATGTGACGAAAGCTACGTTTTTTATTATGTAGAGGTAAAATAGTCAGTGTTGTGGTCGAGTAGTTCGGTAGAGCAGAGTAGAGTAGTTGGACATTTTCAACAAGTAGAGTAGATTAGCTACTCGAAAACAATCGAAGGTTAACTACTTGAGTAGAGTAGCTACTCACTCGAGTAGTCTATGAGTAGTCACTAAAATAGAAATCATTAAATGAACAAATGCAAAGGATTTAAATTGAAAGATTTATGCATTATTTACATTATCATGTAACAAAAAGGAAGAAAATGATAAAATGTATCCAAAGAAATTTGTAAAAAGTAAAAATTATTCAAAAATAACCAAAGTTGAACAAAAACTGATCAGAAATAGAACACAAACTATGTTGATTTATTTCCAAACTACTCAAAGACTACTCGAGTAAAGAAGTCTTTGAGTAGTGTGGACATACAACTCAAGTAGAGTAATACTCAAAAATTTCTGTCATTTTTCGAGTAGAGTAGAAGTAGCGAAAAAGCTACTTAAGTACTACTTGAGTTGTATACTACTCCACTCGACCACAACACTGAAAATAGTCGAGTGTGATATGTCCTACACCTGTTGTCTTAGTGCTTTCTCAAAGATCAGATATACTGCTGAGGGCAGACATCAATGAAATAATCCGCATCAAAGTGTTTTGAATGAGAGATTATTAGTCAAATTTATCAACGCCAATTATGGAAGTCATTGATGAGAAATGGTTGGTTGGTCTTAGAGTTGAAAAACATATTGTTTTGTTTGTTTGTACAGAGACATCCGAGACTTTTATATGATATGTAAATATATCATTCGTTTTATTCTGTTTCAAGGCCAGGTAAAATGTATTCAGACATCGTTATTCTATGATCTATTTAAGTTCATAATGAAATAAAGAGACACCGAAAACATTAAGAGCAATTTTGTTAACTGTATATTTCCGCTATTTTGTGTGTATCTCTGTTTGTTTCAATCTGTTTCTTAACCATGCAAACGAATTAAAATAGTTGAATCAAAAGTAAGAGCATAATACTTACTATGACATCAAAGAATATGTTTTCGAGGCCAGTGACATTCACTTTTCATGACTTGCTCGAGTGTGTTCGGAACTGAAGTTATTCGATGTCTTTAATATGCATACAAAAATAACAATAGGTTTTGAAAAATGGCATAAGACTTCTTGATTTTTTTTCTTTGTTCATTTATCCACAACATTAAATGCTTTCAAAACTTCCAAGACGCATCTTTAACACTATAATTATGACTCTGGTAAAAGTATAGGGACAATTTTAGACTAACCTCGCCACGGTAGTAAGATTTTAATAGGAGAATTAAATAAGAATTAAATTTGAATATCCCCAAATAACAAGAATCACACAAATATCATAAACAATCGGATTGTAAAATTCTTTAAAAAAATTGAAATAGGTTAAATTATCTAGACAAAAATCAATGAAAATAATCTGTCTCCATCGTGCTATTTTTTTCCTATTTAACTTTCAATATACATATTTTACATGAGAAGAGCTTGGACTTTTTTTTATTGATACTAGTAGTTTTCACCTTATCACTTATCTAGATTTTGCATCATTATAATTACAAATTGTAATGAAGATTTTGAAATGTAATACACCATAGAGCAACAAACAAGCAAACTTTTTTCAAATCCTTTGAATGTTGATTTCTTTAGTAACACGATCCTTGGTCATAACATCAGATAAAATCAAAGTGCTTTCATCATCACATTTAGTGCCGTTTTGTCACAATCATTCTTTTTTTCTATCTTTCTTTTAGCTCAATCGATCTTATCGTCTACTTTTCTGAATGCCAGAATTTTTTTCAAATGATATAGCACAAGGCTATTGAGACATAAATAACCAGGATCAGACAATCTAATAGTTTCGCTCAATATTTGTTATGGTACTTATACTCGTTATGTAAGAGGTCCTTAGCGTGTTCTTCAGTAGTGGATTCTAAACGTTAGATGCTGTATGGCTATCGAAAGAGGTGAGTGATTCAGGGAAAGCTGTAATTGAGTTTTTTGCGAAGAGTGGATAATTTTATGATAGAGCACAATAATGTTGGAATAGGTTAAAATGAAACGAAAAGAAGGACAATAAGAGAGATAGAGAAAGATGTCTAAAAAGCGATATTTTTAATTGTTGTGTTTTTAAATCAGGTGTCAAGGTTAGGATACAGCAATTCATAAGTGGATTTATTTCTACACAACTACGTGAAAAAAAAACCCATTAAAGGCGACATTTCTGTAAAAGAAATTGTAACGTAAAGAAAACATTTACTTTCCTGTTATCACAAGGACCAATTTAAATGTTTTCCAAAGCCAGTAGTAATTACAAAGACGTGTTTTTTTTCTTAGTCTGGACATGATATTTGTTGTAGTTATATGATTCACGACGTTGTAAATAAAATGCATCCTAGCTTCATGGAAACTAGGTTTTATATTAGACATAAGTTTTTATTTTTAAAATTATGGTACCAAGCAGTACCTTTCTTTTCAAAGGTAATAACTGTTCGTGTTTTGATACTTTAGATTATACACATTAAAAAAAAACGATGGGGAAAAGGGTCATACGGTTGATTGACAAAAAGATCAGGATGTTTTTAATATAACATCGTTTGTTAGAATCCCCTGCGTGCATTTAACTAACAATTTACTGTTGTCGCCATCATATTGACCAGTTGAGTAAGAAAACAGGGTTCATGTCAAACCTTAAGAAGTGTAAGTCTTTTTAAACATCAAACTACTTCAGTTATCTTCCTTACATATGTGACGAGTCCACTGTGTAGACATGCTCAAGTCATTCTGAGAAACAATTAAAGCACAATGTTGGTACAGGCTGGAATTGTTTTAGGGCTGTTAAATTCAACTTGGCGGCAATGTTTTTTTCAAGTCTCCCGTCACATAATAACAGGATTAGATCTCTGAGACATCAAGCCTAGATGGATGGTCTTACAAAGGAGAACTATATGACAAGATAGCACCTGCTGATGTGAATACACTTCGACAGTTTAATGCTTTTAAATTAAGACATATTAGTTAGTATTACACCATTTCACGAGTGAGTACCCATTTGCATAACCCCTGTACGAATTAATTTACAACGAATCTTTTGGCAAACTATGTTTTATTGTTCCTAAAAGTGTTTTCAACCTTAAAACATAGTTTGCCAACAAATTCATTTTTAATTGATTCGTTCAAGGGTCATGCAAGTGGGTACTCACACATGAAATGGTGTAATTCTACCTAATATACCGCTGTTCAAGGCCCCTGCACGGGTCGATTTTCAATACAAAATGTTATTGTTTACAATATATTAATAGAAAACACTTTTAGGAACCTTAAAACATAGTTTGCCAATACACGTGATCTTTCGTGGATCGACGATCAGTACTATTTGGAAATTTGACATTTTCACATTTTCTTCTTCAGATGTGGGATACGACCTGGACAAGGTTAGATGACCGCAGTTACCTTATCAGTAACAGGGAATATAACGCTGATCTTGTCACCAACCCACCAGTGCAGTGTTTATCAGTCACAATTGGTGGTACTTTTGGGTAAGTCAATATGCCGCGTTTTCTTATTACCTGACATCTTGTTTTTTAACACGTGGTGAAGGGTAATGTGAGTCCCTGTTTGTCTCTCTGTGCGCACGATGATCGTCGATTACTCAAAAATATAAACTCTACAGACGTGAAGTTTGCGGCTATGTTGTGAAAATGACAAGAGGAAAATCCCGATTGAGATCAAGTTATTTGTGGGTAATGTTTACGTATTTTATATTATTGTTTGGTATACATCATTATTGTCCATTATAGAATGTATATATTGTTCCGTTCAGGAATGAAACACGTTGAAATGATTCAGATCCAGATACAGATACAGATACAGCTTTATATACAGATAAAGCTACAGCTACAGCTACAGATACAGATACAGATACGGATGGGATACGGATACGGATACATATACAGATACAGATACATATACGGATGGGATACGGATACGGATACATATACAGATACAGATACATATACGGATGGGATACGGATACGGATACCGATACAGATACAGATACAGATATATAAATCAAAATTGACGTTTTTCAATATTTCCTTAAACTGTAAAAATACACAAATATATGAAGACTCATAATGCTAGTTAAACTATTTTGAATCAGTTAATCAAATCATACTTCAGTCATAAATAACTAGGTCAATGTAGTTTGCTTTGGCAGTTTGAATTTCATATAAGTTTGCACCCGATTTAAATAAATAATTGTTCCTTTCATTCCACAGGAATACAGAGCCAGAGCTTCACGTTGGTTGGTATTGTGTGTGTACTTCGGATACTGGAGGGACTTGTGCGGTAAGAACCAGGGGTGCAGGAATCGGCGAGGGCAGCAGGGGCAACTGCTCCCCTATCTTTTTTTTAATCTTTAGAGATATACCCATTTTTTTTTAATTCTTTGGAGTCATAAGCTGCCTCCTGTCATTTTTACATTCCGGCGCCCTTGGTTAGAACATAATATATCACAACACTAGCAACTGTGACCATGGGCGTAGCCAGGATTTTTTTCAGGGGGGGGGGCACGCATTTGAAAAAAATATCGAAAAATGTGGGCTCCAATCTGAGCGCCCGAGCCATGTAGAAGGGGGGATGTCAAGCAAATAACTGCATTTAGAGCCATGTGGTAGACTTAACTTTATAATTTTATTGCTGTAATTATTTTGTTTTCAACTAAATGTTCAACTAATTCTACCATACATCCTGGTACAAGAAGACAGTTCCTTGGAACAAACATGTAAGCACAATGATATTAATGTATGAAACAAAAAAGCGTTTAAATACTCAACTATGGTAAAAAACAAAAACATATTGGAGATATTTGTAAAATAGTTGAAGAAATAGTGAAGAACTCTACTAATATG
>JAUUEB010496500.1:0-28541 GCA_032362205.1 Clione limacina
GGATGGATGGATATAGATGGATGGATGGATGGATAGATGGATGGATGGATACCTAAACACAAAGACATATAATATGAAGAGACAAGACATAAAGTCACACCCCGACAGGTTGATGGACGGACGTGTTGATTTAATTGGGTATCGATTGATTGTCAATGACATCAGCTCAGCCTTAGTCAGGTACTTCCCCTCCTATGAAAACATAAACCATAACATTGATGTCCAGATATGATGCCTATCAGTGTTGGAGGATTTTGCGGAGGATTTTCCGATAGATAAATCGATTATTATCAAGGTTATTCTAAATTTACAATATTTTCCTTGGTAGAAACTGAAACGTTAGCGGTGTCTATTGGTATAGATTTTGAGAAAGTATACATTCGTAATTTTCATATTTGATTTTGTTTAATTTGTCAATTCTGTTTAACATTAAACTTATCAAGCACATGTACACATGATTCTTAAATTCCTCTTCTTTCCTACCTTTTCTTTCACTGAAACTTTCTCTCTAGTATCTTGTATTGGCCTAATTGTTGCTAGACTTATCAAGAATCTTGGCTCCCCAAACTAACAGGTTAGATTTGCATCCATGTCATTGTACTCAAGAAATGACTAGTCTCATGAAAAAAGGGCTTTTTATTTTTTCATTATCGACAATGTCATTCACATACTGAACAAGTTCTTTTGTTAAGAGCAATATATTAAGATAATTATCACCCCTCCTATATTTTTGTTTTACATTATTTATTTGTACGGGTCGAAGGGTGAGAGCTCATACACCTTTGGTTCGATAAAAAAGTGTTATATACAAGTTTTATTTTTTCATTTTAATGTATGTGGAACAAATCCGTATTCGATCTGGTCTCTTTGACTCGTCTAGTTATCCTTATAATAATAGAGCTTTTTTCGTGAATTCTGTTCAACTTAGAAACCTGTTGCTTGAAGGCTAACTATGCCGCTTAGACCATGTTATTGTTTATTACGCGGATTCGTCGGGCAATTCCTCTGGTCTGCTTGACCTGCGGTGATCCATGGAGGGCTATCTGAGGTAGCTATGAGGTCACCTAAAGGCGGGTTTTGGTTTGGTTGGTTTGTGATCAGTACACACCTGATCCTCTTGTCGACTATTGTATTGAAGTGACCCCTGTAGATATCTCTGGGACGTTCCAAGAGTAGTAGCTTTCTTCGATAGGGTTCACTGGGTGTGAGATCACCAAGGTTAACGCGGCAGTCGGAGTTTGTCCTAGTGAAAGGGGCTTCGTCTTACAACAAATAAACATTTAGTCGCAAGTGTGTAGCGTGACGTTATCGGGTTATCTCTGGCGAGCATCCACTGCCCCCGCGCTTTTACCTGGACTCTGACATTGTCAGGTGTAGTTTCTGGCAGTAAACTTCCGTTGTCTTGTCACCGTGTTGAAAAGACATGTGACTCTTTGTTGTGATTGTTTTCTTTTATTGGATTACTAACTATATTGATGTTGGATTACCAAGCAGTCTGATGTCAACGATAAGCAGACGTCGTGATCTATAAACCTGTTTCCTCTGTTGATAAGGGGAAGTCACTGCCAATCAACACGGAGACAGGTGAACAAGTAGAGTAGATGAATGTCTTAATGAAAACTTGATTTGTTGCCATTTGTCCCCGAGACGTGGTCCGAAATTAGGTCAATTTGTACATATGTCCTTGTGTTCAGCTAGAATGTTAGCTCCTGTGACATAAATCGTGTCTGATAGATGAAACGCAAATGTCATCATTTAAATAGCATAAGAAATGAGACACATTCTTTCTTGTCATTAATTTGTCTTTTTTAATTTTCAGCTCCACTGTCTTCATTCTTTTCTATATAATCCTCTTCACGCATGGTTTGATTTCATACACTCTTTTTGTTTCATAAGAACCATGTTTTTCCACTCCAAGCCTTGCTGTTCTTTATTTTTGGTCAAATTTTAAGCCTGATTTGTTCTTATTTTGTTCTTAAATTTGACCAAAGACTAGTTTTTCTTATTCATGTAAACAAATACAGACTTGTCGAAATGAGTGTAATTATGGTAAAAACTTTAATTCTACTTTGTAGGTCAGTGTACAGTGTTTTTGGTTATGATTTGGGGTCATTGGGTCAGTTGTTTCTTTATTGGAATTTTATACATGCTTGGCTGCCAGTTTTAAGGCTTAGTTTGTTCTAAATTATTCTAAAATTTCCACTCTAAAACAAGGCTTTTGTTCTTATAAAATTGTTCTTATAAAACAAAAAGAGTGTAATCTATGAATTATTTATGGGTGAGCATACTTTCGTATTTGAAGGATGCAGAAACAGATACCGTGTGCGTACACAAATTTTGTTTGATTTAGATTGAATCCACTTTTAAATAATTTGATGTTATAACTCAAATTCATCTTGTACATTCTACTCAGTCACATTCAATTCTGTACATTTCTTTACAGACAACCCTCACCGTCAGATGCTGGGTGGTAGCTACATTAAAACCGACCTTCAGTATGACTAGGCTTCGGGTCGAACCCATTCATGGCCGCCTTTAACGTAGAATAAAATCATACTTTTTGATTTACATACTTATTAAGTGTGACCAATTTAACCACCGATATTTTTGTCGAGATATGTTATCGATGTCTGTGCGTTTATCCCCGTCAGTTCCTATTTGTTAAGTGTTTTTAACGACAAAAGCAACTAAAAAATCATCGAACATTATGTTCACCTTCAACCTCAGTGACTATCGGTAAAAACACAAAATGTCGTGGGACCAAGGGGCTAACGGGGTTGTAGTGTAAGATCGATTCCGGACCCAAAGAACACAAGTGTCGGTAATCACGCCTGTCACTTCTACCAGTGGCACCTCCAATGTCTTGGCTCATTGAATGCTACAGAGTGATTTCTTGCTCAGGAATGTAGCTCAATTTGAAGAAAACCAGTGATTTATTCGTCAAATGACATTACATTATATCAAGCAATACTAACTCCAAACTGTCTGTAAAAAGAGTGAGTACTGTAGTAGTAGTACCATTTGTACTCGACTATTAATAATATGTAGAGAAAAGTAAGCTAATCAGATAATATTCTTGTGTTGGTTTTTATTGTATGTTTTTTCATCTGTCAACTAGTGTGTCATTTTGGAAATAAGTTTCCCGGTAGTGGGGGGGGGGGGGTATTGGGCTAACTTCATAAACTATTCTTTCCATATGTGAAAGGCCACTTTAGCGTCTGATTGTTTGGCTGCTAATAAGTTGATAGAAAGCTGGATGTGTCACAAAAATAAAACTTTCCATCATAGTTACAGAAGCAAATGATTTGGCTTGAAGTGATTATGAGAGGTAGAGACGGCACAGATGTATGTCGGTGAAGTGATAGGTAGAGCAGATCGAGCAACTTAATGGATGTTATATATTACTGCTTTGATCTTTTCAAACAATATGGAGACCTCTAAATCACCAGAGAATACCTGACATAACTTTTGTATGCTGCAACAAGACTTTATAACTCCTATTTCTGTTAATCTCAGATGTTTATGGTAATTTTGTGTATTTCGAACTATAAGATGTACTTGCTTGTATGGAATTTTGACATCAACATTTACTTCAGCCTGCGATGGTAGCAATAGAACAAATGTCTTGTGCCCGCAATCTCTCTCTCTCTCTCTCTCTCTCTCTCTCTCTCTCTCTCTCTCTTTCTCTCTCTCTCTCTCTCTCTCTCTCTCACTCACTATAACAAATGTGTATAGAGTAAAACCTTTTGCGGTGACCACTTTCCTTTTTTAAAAAAGTCAGAGGCCCCCTTCCCGCGTCTCGGGGGCTGCTGGTGTCGTTTATACGGCCCTGTTTACAAATCACTTCGAGATATTCTCATCAAGTTCAGCCTTGGTGTTGTACCACTGTCCTGTCATAAATATAGGTTAATCAGACAGTATCAGGTCACGTCCTTGTCCTGTATGTTGAGAAGACACGGAAGATGAATTACACTTGTTCTTTATTTCGTAAGGCTTTATGAATGCCATAGACAATTAATGTTCACAAAGAAATATTTAAGTATAAGAAACAATGGAGATTCTTCGAAGATCAGAAAAGGACCATTTCTTTTTAGCCAAGTTCCTTTATAAAGAAAATGAGAAAAGAAAGGTCATTGGTCCCGACCAAGGATGGAGTGGCAAAAACCATGAGTCACTGGTCGTATTCGAACACGATCTTTTATACATGCGAGGCAAGTGTGTTAGCCCCGACCACTACGCCTTATCGGCAATTGCTCACCAGATTAAGAAATTTAATTTCTTCTTTCTCTCTCTTTCTCTCTCTTTCCCTCTCTCTCCCCTCATTTGTTTCATTATCTTTTTTCTCTCTCTCTCTCTCTTACTGATTTTCAAAAGAGAGCAAGCAGTGTACTTAAGAGTTCATGGTGTTTATGTGTCAAGTTATATAATCATTTTATGACGAGTTATAAGATCAAACCATAAATTTGAGAATAATAAGCAATGGATGTAATAAAATTGACCGACCCTAACCCACGATGAAAAGATTGAGAAAAGTAGTATATACATTTATTGTGAAATATATTGATATGTATATAAAAGTTGGTCTCTCACCACTAAACTAGTGCTGAAATAGCTGCCGATCAATGTCAAGAGCTGTTCAATGATGGTTTGTTGAGGTCGTGAAAGCAAACCAGTCTGACGTTTATTGACATTATCGCTCATCTTTATTTAAGTACCAAAAAAGGAGATTGTTGAAACCATAACTGCCCAGCTTTACTTGTGTTTTGTTTTACTTCTCTGGCTATCTTTCTCATCAACTTTCTCCTTTTCTCTCTGTTGTTTCGTATGACACTCCTTGTCTTACGTTTCTGATCTAATTTGACTATTATCTTAACCTTTGCTTATATCGGATTCATTTACAAGCTTGTGTCCCATTTTGTGACAATAACATAGATAGAAATACAAAATCTAGAATTTTTAAGGTATCGTTTTTTTCCCAAATCTATTGATTTTCTCAAAACTATATTATATGGCGACGTTGATAACATACCGTGTAATAGATAAAGGACAACAAATTCGATTAAAAAAAAACGTACGGTGACATTTACTTTTTATTGAAGATTATATTCTTGATTAAGTGTTATTTCAGTAAAGATAATTTTTTAAGCATTGCTAAGTTACATAATTCCATCTAATATTTGTTCATATAATATGATTTTTTAAGAAATAACGTATACTTAATAACACTTTTTGATTTTCACAGAATTTGACTTGGACTTACTTGACCAAGAGCTTGACAAGATAGGAGGAACTGTGAGTATTGGTGTATTTTTAAACTTTTATCACCAAGTTTGTATATTTTAATCTTAGCAAGATATGTGCAAAGGCCGTAGTGACTGCTGATTCCATAATGTAATCTTAGCAAGATGCATACTTCAAGCCGTGAAAATACTATTGGAATTGCAACCTCTTCATCTTTTCTACCGACACAGCCAAAGAAGACGTCGAAAATCAATGGGTTTTGCGATCTGTCTTTAACATCGCCTAGTTTCTGGTCATCTTAAGGTGACATTATCAGGCTCATCAGGATTTTTACTGATCGCTTCTTTAGCACCCGGGCTTTTCTTCTGTCTTTGAAGGACACATGATGGGTTTGGTAAAAGATGCCGATAAACACACTGATAATTGCCTCCCTCATTCCAGGGCGATCGTGTGATGGTCAGAATAATAGTCCAAATCATCATAGCGGCTGACCCATCATTTCAGTGGAATTAGATGGTTATATCCAGGTTTGTGAGACAGCAGATCGAATCACAACTCATTAAAGGACCCCACCTGGTTAATGATGATAATTTTCTGAATAGTTTTTCGTTAAGCATTTTTTTTCTCTATTAATGGACACAATTTTAGATGTAAATGCGTTATTAGATAAAATAAGCTTCATTCAAAAGTGAACAACAGCAGAAATATAAGAGATAACTTATGAAAATAATAACAGATATCGTTGATATAGAGCAACTTTATAAGCGATTTTAGAATGACATACGCTACCTATAGTTTGGAATACAATTTACACAAGAGTAAACTGAGGAAATGTTTGTAATTTATTACTTCAGAGAAAAACGTCAGACTCTGGTGAATTCAAACCGACATCAGACTCTAGTGAGTTCGAACCGTCAGACTCTTGTGAATGTGAACTATTAGAATCTTGGTGGATTCGAACCATCAGTCTGGTGGATTCGGACCGTCAGACTTTGGTGGATTCTAACCTTCAGATTCTGAAGGATTTAAACCGCCAGACTCTGGTGGATTCGAATGTCAGACGATTGTTGAACCATTAGATTATGATGGGTCGAATCGTCAGACTCTTGTTGTATTCGAACGTTCAGAATCTAGTGTTTTTTTTAACTGTCAGACTCTGTTGGATTCGAACTGTCAGACTCTGGTGGTTTCGAACAAGGGACACCTCGCTCCGGACTCCCGGCAACCACTAGACCACACCACTGCATAAAACCGTCTGTGGTCTTTGAACTGGATAAACGATATCATCTTGACATTTGGACAGTTTGCCGACCAGCTGACACACTGGATTCCATTAGCCGTCTGAGAGATTAAATTAGTCAAATAAAAACCTAAAGATTCGACATGAGACACTAAAAGTAAAAGTATGACAATCATAACCGTAGAGATTGATTATCCCGAGATACGCACAAGTCTAGGAAACTTATAATGTCGATCGATCAGAACAAACAAATCTTTAACCGTAGTGTCGATGAACTTGCTGAGAAATTGTCTTGTTTCTTTTGTTTGTTTTTACATTTTCCCCCCTCAGACAGTATAATTACCCACATCCTTTCTGAACTTTGTACATTGAATAAATCTAGATTACACTATATGTACGGAGACGAGTAAGATACATTGATCTTTTATTAGTGTTTTGTGTTTTTAATCTTATTTTTCGTTTTTTTGTTTTTTGTATTCTTTTCTTGCTTCTTTATGAAGATAAAATCGTTGCGGTAAAATGGGTCGTGTTATGTTAACTCTTTGTTGTATGCTGCTGAGATAAAAGCAGGGATAAAAGCACTCTACTTCCGATGGAAGGGGACAATAAAAACAAATGTGCTGTTCCGTAACTCTAGGTTAGTTAAAATCCTAAAATAAACTATTGCACTTTGCCATAATATAAACACTGTGCCTGTCTTGCTATTGGCTCGAACGGGTCCATTAACTCGGGAGTACAATACAAATATAAACAAACAAGTCTCTTGGGACTCAAAGTGATTCAACGATATCCTTCTTACTTCTTATCGATAGTAATTGACTTCAACACAAAGTCCCTTAAGAATTGAATCCTTGAGAAAACAAAATGTTTCTATGTCTGTCTCTCTTCTTCACGCGTATAGGGTTTCAGCATAACATAAACATATGACTACCTTTTATCGTCCGTCTCCGATAGGACTATGTTCCTGATCCCTATTGCCATTACGTTCTCCATTGTTGTTGTTCCTGATTTCTTCCTGATTTACTTTGCCGTTTCATACGTAAGTTAAACATAATACAGCAAACACAAATGTACACTGTTTGGTGTTAACCGTAAGCAGGGCCTCAGGGTGGTTACAGAAAACTAGTGTTAATATTGAATCCGCTTTATTGGTCACCGACCTAAGAGACCGTAACATGTCCGTCAGTTTAAAAACACCGGAGTCCTATGTTTTCCTTGTTTACGACATCTGTGTCGAGTTTATTTCTGAACTATGTGACCATGTGTGTGAACAATGAATAGACAATCGATACATAATCATCACACACACAGTGAGGTAAATTGAATTTAGATTGGATTATTACATTCTCAAAATTTCTCTTTTCAGGTAGTATCATCAAATGTGTGTATACATACTTCATGAATAATGACGATAAAATAATCTTACTATGGAGCTAGGAAAGTTAAAAACGGGGGTCTATACGCGTTGTTTCTAGGAAGGTTTAGATCGACAAGTAATACTTTTATTTTATTTTTATGTGTTGCGGATCGTGTAGCGATATTTATTTTTTGATTAAAAGCCTAATTTTTGCGTTCTTGAAGATTAAAAATTGAGCCATCGTTGTTGCGTTTTCCCGTCCTGCGTTTAGCCGTCGTTGTTGTGTTTTCCCGTCCTGCGTATACCCATCGTTGTTATGTTTTCCGTTCCTGCGTTTTTGTGTTCATTGGTTAATGTAAAAGAAATATTAAATAATACTCTCACCCTCTGTCCTAATTAGCAAATCTGTCTTACACGTTCGGAGAACGGGGTATCTAGTAGTATTTATAGAAAGGCTTAGAATTATCTAAAATAGTAATAAGAAAATCACTGCTCACTATTAAGATGCGCATCTTTTGTAATGCGGAATTTGGTTTAGTTGAAGTCTTTCAATTTGGAATACATTCTATAAAGACAGCAACACGAACGTTCATGAATTGTAGCTATAGAATAAGATTGTTAATGACAACATGGTCTTAACGATAGTGTCCCATCCATGATAGTCGTTATTTTCACAAGTAGTCTACAAATTATAAACAACTTGAAATTTGTAACTTTCTCAATATGTTTCTGAGTCTCACTATACATTTCAAGTGTGATCAATTAACAAATTGATATTTGAGACGTTTCTTCTCATCATAAGACTTAACGAGACAAAAGTATTCTGTGTATAAATAGATACGTAATCGGTAGCAGATGTAATGGGCGGTTCTAAGTCAAAGTAAAAAAGCCACCATTTGTTCAACATCAAATCTTTGTCATTATTTCCAATAGAAATACAAAAAAGCACGAATTGACGATATACTCCGTATGGTATCAGGTGTTACGCCGCCAATACTGCTATTATATTTTATTATCTGATTAGTTTTTGTTTTTATTAAAGTACATATAACACAGCTTGCGAATTAAGATCAATATTATAAAGTATTTGGAAGAACATTCAATGGTAGTCAACAATTTTGTCAGCATTTTTATTTACTTTATTACTTAAGATGTAATTATGAATTATCTACAATAAATACCATAGGTAAATACTAGCTTTTATATTGTGCTGTCTCAAAATCGAACTTTTGACGTTATCATTCGTGTTCCGATGTTTGCCGACAGACTTCTATGATATTTTGTTGTAAGAGGTCTCTTCCAATAGTATTTGTACTTAACTCTCTTATAGAAACGACATACGTTTGATTACTAATTGTGCTCTAATCTTCTATGGAAACTATTGGAACTTTGTCTCATGTGTGGCTTGTTCATTTGGAAGTAGGACAAACTCAATCAGTTTTTTGGTTATATAATCAGTCTTAGCAGTTAGTTTAAGACTATAGTTAAGAAAGACCATTATTGTCTACTTCAATAGTATAGTCATCATGTGTGATACATTCTGTCATTTGGTACGTATTCTTTGGTTTTCATTTTTTATTTCAATTATTTCTTATACAATGCTGAGCATATTTTTTATCGATATGCTTAATTTAATTGTGTAGTTCAGGTGTCTGGTGTTCGAACTCTGGTCTCATCATGTTAATGATTTTTTAAAGATTTGGTAATCTAGCAGCGGCTCTGTCCCAGAATTATGGGATTTGGGTTAAGACTGGTTGTCACAATGTCAGTATACTGTGATTAGGAAGGATGTACGGGTTGGTTGGTCTGCACATTATATCTTATGTGTGTAAGTAACACCATAGCCGATTAACTATAATTAATCATGACGTTAAATTTAATTAAAAAGACCTATCAACCATCCTGTATTTTGCGGGATTTCCCCGCATTTGACCACTTTCCCCGCTTCCTTGTAAGCTCGTCTTCTACATTAATCTAATGTTTATATTTATTAATAATTGATTTAAATACTTTAGATGTTATGTTGGTAAGACTTTTTAAAAGTTTATATTACTTTAACCCTTTATAACACTAGGTGTTAATTTTCTCTACTTTAGAAAAATCATCGTAGTATATCCAAATAAAACAAAACATAAGCAACTTAAATGTTATGATCTAAGACAGATATTTGGATCCTTACATTGTGCTCTGAAAAATGTACACAAATGTAAATGTTGTGAATTGCGATGTATGTCAGTGAATGAAAAAAACACCTATTTGTGGATATAATATTAGACTTTTGATTGATATTGTTTACGATTAACAAACAACAAATTTACTCGTCTCGCTCTTTTTCTTAACGTATTCAGAGGTGTGTAACTACAATAACATCATCACTATCTCCGTTACTCTTCGATTGACCTTGTGAACTATGCACTCGGATACTTGTGCACCGGTTGACGCTGCCCCAGTTCGCACGACACACACACTCTCACACACTTGACTTGTTCAGGTGATAAGTAAACCTGTGCCCCCGTCACCCCTGTCAGCCAACGTAATCGGTATACTAGGCTATTATTGGGTCTTGTTCCTATTAAGCTTACAATACGTAACTATTGTGTTGCCAAAAAAATGGAAGAATGTGTTGTGTCGATGGCGCGTGTTTCATAGGATCGCGTAAGTAAACAATAACATTAACCTAGTTGGCCCGATGTGATACTGATAGCCGTGTTCTTGTCATGTCATTCATCAAAACTTCTCACCTGACCCTGGATGACCTTTCTAGCTTCTGACCACTGTATCCTACATGTGAGTCCATCAACTAAGAACAGATAACTATACTATTACTATACTATTTTGAGATGGTACTCTGGCAATGGTAGAATTACGGATACGCGACTTCCAGTTAAAACGTGCGACAAATAGCAAAATATGACTTTAAGACAATCCACGTCTACTATATGGTAAGTCTTTAAGTTCATTCGGAAATGTCTGGGCAGATTAAACAAAATATATCAACATTTTAAAATAAAATGTTTACATCTTTGAGTAACTTGACATTTACATACTTCTTTTGACTCATCGATTCAAACACGTGTTTTTGTCTTTTGTGTAGTTTTTCACATATCCGGCCATTAGATTAGTCAGTATCATCCCTCATGTTTATTGTCATAGTGAACTGAGTTTATCATTCGCCGCCCGTGTTTAGACGTGTAGTTGTCAATACAAAGACTTTAACATTAACAAATAACACATATCTTTGTTAAAGTAACTTTTTGTTACTTTAAACTCATTCAGTTCAAATGTGACACTCGTTTAGTTTCTAGTTACTTGAAATTAATTTTCGTCTCTCATAGTATAGAGCTTTGTTACTTAAAGAAGGAGTTCCATCTTCACAATTGCAGCTAAGACTTTCTCTTATTCAGATTGAAAAAAATATTTCAATTTTTTTTTGACAATTAGAAGCAATGACCATCTAAATGTTCGTTTATAAAATCGCCTTCTTTCATCCTTTCAAATTTTACTCACAGTCACATATTTAAAAATTCCACTCATCAATATATTATGAGATTGAATGTAAACTATCATTTGAATTTTATACTAGGCTTATTTACCTTTTTATTTATTTAATCTCTCGTTGGCCTTTTGGATATGGCAGGTAATCTCATATTTGCTTATTCAGTGTCCTAGCGTCTTCCCTGTGTTTATCGTCAATGCTATTAAACATTTATGAATGAATAAACACCGAATGTTATTCCTTTTGTCAGCCGCCATTATTTCTACCCGGAATGTTTTTATATTTGAATTATCTTTATCGCGATGATCATCATGAAACAATATCAGTCTAGCGAGACAAGATGACAAGGAGAGACAATCGCCGGTGAAAAGGCTTACTTTCGCTTCGCTTTGGCAATAAAGATATGAGCTATTATCATAGGACCTGGGCATAATAATATATTGGTACCTGATCTGTTTGAATTGTATTTTATGCCCTAAAGCTATTTAATGGAAGGTAAGGATGTGGAGTTTGGTGAAAAATCTTTCGACCGTTGTCATTTTCTGACACAAGTCTCCGACTCCAGTTGTCCAAATGCCCGACTCCGACTCCTCCCAATGTCAAACAAAACCATTCTGACTATGTCTAAAACACTGACCCCGCATGCTGTCTCAGATATTTGACTTAAGTATATTTGAAAATAAACAAGATATCATAATTGGACGTCTTGTATGATATAAATTACTTATGAACATTCAGTGAAGTAGTAATTGGTCTGTTTATTAAGTGAACATTCATTTCAAGCTTAGAGTCGCGAATCGGACATTTTTTCTCAACTCCTGGTCAGACTCCAGCAGGTATGGAAATCGACTCTGGCTCCGGCCAAAACCATTCGACTCCTGATATTGACTCCACATACAAATGTATGGGAATTCCTTTTCACACATTGCAGCAAATAAAGTTATTATTTTACCTCACCCAGACCCACATGTCCATCAAGCAGTTTTCTGGCTCTCGTGTACATATTTTTCGTTTGAACAGTCTTTTCTGACTGAGTTTACGCTAAATAAACAATTAATATTAATAGCAAATGCATCGTCATTGCTTTAATTTTCATTCACATGCGCATGTCTCATAGAGATCATCAATATATATGATGCTACTTCTTTAAGTCGATAGTTTATTTAACATAGATACTGATTATTCTTATATTTAGTTTTTTAGTGCTCCCCTACCGTCGACCTTTATATTTTCCTCTGTATTCACGAAACTTTCAACATGTTTGAAAAAAACGTTGTTCTTTATTTTTTTATTTGGACCAGGGATGCGGAGGCGGTCGCAAAATCTTTCGATTCTGATTTCATGTGTCAAAACTAATCATTCGCCGACATTTCTGCACCAATTTCCTAGTACAGCGTTTGAATATAAGCAAGAAAATCCAATTTCAATCTCATGTTTTTATAAATTACTAATGCAGTCTTCATGAAAGAAGCAAAAATGAGATTTATAGATATGAGTCTGGAATTAGTTTTCTCCGACTCCGGGTTATAGACTGCGACTCAAAACATGTGTCTTTATAAAATCTGGTCGACATTGATTTTTATGAACATGAGCATGTTTAGGATAGTTGTAGCTGTTTGTCTTACACTTAGTTTGGACAACGACCTCTTTAATATTTGTTTATTGGCTGTTTCTGTCCTAGTAGTCTAGAAATTGCCCGATGGCATATCCTTAAACCTTGTAGTCACTTCTGGTCTGCCATACATACATGGTACAAGACGAAATCTCGTTAATGAGATTTAAATGGCACTTGTTTATGTCCGTTTTGCATCTATGCTTAATTCTCTTCATATTTAACTCTGTGGGGCGCCTCCAAGTGTAGTGTCTTTCTGCCATGGGTACATTGGCACAGGCTGGCTGTCTATTTATTTGTACTCAACTACTTTGAAGCTGTGACAAATCATTTTCATGAAGCCATTGGTTAGGTTTTGATCTTGTGACCCTTTACGTTTCTTTCTCGAGCAAGTACTATAATACTTTCCTGTACTCAGGGTAGGGTCGCCGATATAACCTACAGTGTGTTGATAAATTAAAATGCACAAAAATATTACAGTGAGCCTTCTTTACTTTGCTATATGACACTTATTGGTCCCTGTTCATACCTTTGGGGTTAGATAGGCTAAAATGTTTACAAATGTGATAATGTTTGTTTTCGTGCCTAGTTTGTTAAAATCGCCAAAGAATCAGTAACAGTATAATTAGTTTAAGCTCAACGTTAAGATTTTGGTTGTGGTATTCAGGTCAACAAGTGTTAATGTCTCTCGTCGCGTCAAGATTTTCCTACAAAATGGTGTCAATTGGGGTCAGACTATACAACAGTTGTGTGACACACTTTTGCTAAGTGATTAATAGTCGTTTTACGCAGGGGTGGGGATTATGAGTCGATTGGAGTCGGAAGACTTGGCTAGAGTCGGGAGGCGGTAAAGAAAGTGTCTAAAGTCTGAAGTCTTCATTGCTCAAGCTTGTTTCATACTGATTTCTTTTTTTGAGTAGGAAAATTATGCTTTGTTCTGTTTTAAAATTGTTAGAATAATTGAGGAAAATGTTGCATTTTAGAGGGCCAACACATTTGAAAAATTCGGGCGGGGTGAACCACCTTGTTACCTCCACACGCCTTTTAAAATCAGGTGTTTTCGATAAACTTATTCAGAAATAATGTTTTAGAGAATAGCCCACAAGCGAGAATAATTTTTCTCTTTATAGGAAAAACTTATCTAGGTTAAAGGAAGTTTACTCGTCGGCAGATGTAATCATAAATGTACTTGCCCGATTGTATTCCCTCCCCTCGGCGAGTTGAGCATTTAACTGATTTTGATTCTGAGAAAAAAGTTTTACAAAGGTGTATTAATATTTATTGTGTTTTTTTCAGCACGTTAGAGGTTTTAGGTAAAAAAATGAATATTTAAATTAGTAAGCCCAATTCCCCGACAGACACAATTGAGACAATTAGTATACAAGGGGTCGCCTGTCAGGTGCCTCGCTTAAGCAATCTTACATAGACATTTACTGCCATTAGTCCGGTATCTAATTGAACTGCTGGGTGGACAGGAGGATGCGAAAACGATTAAAACTTGTCCCATTGCGGGGGTTGAACCAAGAACGGTTATACTACAGCCGGCTTCAAAGTATATCGCGACTCGGCCATCGCGCCCAACCGCGTATTTCCTTTCATTTTTTCAACAAGAATGTATGAAGAAAACGAAAATGTCTCAACATCAATTATCAAGATGAGGGGTTTAACCCTTTGAGAGGAGTGGTCATATATTGTGATATATGTATCTATTTATAATTTTTGTTATCTACAAATGCTTTTATTTTTACATAAGACGAATGTATAACCAATAACTATGATAGCAAATTGTTATCTTAAACTCAGGGGTGAATAAAAAAAAGCCCAAACATTATCAAGACGTTCTAAGCAATGTGTGGTGATGAAACATTTAGGCAAGTTAGAAACTACATATCTTTTTGTAAGTTTGCAGTCTAACTCATTTGTCCCCATTCTCTCACTGTCTGATTCTCCTACATACACGGGCAATTTCCATCTTTGTTAATTTCACACACACACACACACACGCATACACTTTCACTTGTATGCACATAAGCAATTAGAAACTTCACAAACGCTCTTTGTCAAAAGACCCCCTAGTATTACGATAATTTTGAACGCAATAACACTATTCAATCTCCGACCGGTGTAAAGGAGGCAACTCGAAGAAACATATGTTCGTCGCAGATTATCCATAGTTATTTCCCTTATATTGTTTTTTAATGTTTTGTCTGGCTGTTGCGCTTGAGTATTTTATGATGAATTACTGCGATACAGAAGAATCTGTTTTAAGTGTTGTCTTTCATCATACTTTTTATACATGCGAAATAAATTAATGTTGATAAGTATTAACATAAGCTCGAAGCGGTTAATTGAATTGATTCAAAATGACTGGCTTATCTAAGACCATATGCTTGTAGATTCTTTGATCATTTGAATGTTTGTATTAATCATGATTGCATAGGGTTTAGGTTCAATATGGGTCTATTCTATCAAGATTTACATACTCCGACTAACGACTCCCTCTACATGCTGACCTAATACCAATACCGGGACATTCATGCAATTTGACACCTGCAATGTTTATAATGTCTTTCTTTTCTATCCAACCAAAATGGATTAATGATAGGCAATAACGCTGTACTGTACCCTATAACTATAACGTCTTCAGATGGAATCACGATGCCCAAACGGCAGTAAGTTTACTTCATCCTAAACAGCAACAGGATTTTACCCGAGGGCAATTTAGTATTAGTCAAGCATGTCAAAGATCGCTACATATGAAAGCTCATGTGGAAATCGATGTAACAATGGCCAGCCAGCACAATACTGCTAGATAAATCTCATAACTATTCTCTAAATCCCTCTTTGGGCAGTTTGGACTATCTATGACGTGCACAATGATCACGTGAACATCGATATAACACCGTCTTTGTGTATAATTCTTCCTGTTCTGCTTGCAAGCCGAGGATCTGTACCAGTTCCGTTTTTCAGCTTTGGTAAGTAGTGAGACAAATATTATACACAAACAGAATACATACACGACCTTTTGTACATACACGACCTTTTGTTCTGTGTTTAGCATACAGACAAATATTATACACAAACAGAATACATACACGACCTTTCTCTCTGTGTTTAGCATACACTATACGGGCGTTTGTCTGGTTGACTTGATTGTGATTCAAATATTATATGATCTAACTGGCAGATGAGACTTAGCAGGTCTCAGAACAAATATTTGTTTGTCTTGTATTTAGTGAATAGCTGTACACGTTCTTATTTGTTTAAAAGTGTGTCCCCATTTTGCCCTAACGCTGGCTACTATTCGATATCAGAAGGCACTCTAACATTTTTATTGCTAGAGTTGTACTTCGTGTTGGTATTTTTTTTAAATTAACCCTGATGAGCCGTTTTTTATTACTTCTTCTTCATTTTCAACTACCTCACCCGGGAATATTACGTGTGAAATTTCCACACATTTTCAACATGCTATCATCTCCGATATTACTAGATACTATATCTTTCTTACTTATACCAAGGGTTTCCATGCGTGTAGAAATTATACTAGCATGTTCGGTTAGGGTAATACTGCCACTAGACTTTTTTTTGGAAAAAAGATTGGCATGGAAAAAACAATTTCCGATCCAGGGCTTTAACCGAACCCTGTGCCTACCTACTCATGAAACACGTTTTAAGATGGAAAAAATGATTGGTTAACATTGCGAACCAATGATGCCATTCTCTGTGTGAGGACAATGTCTTTTGTATGTCGATTATTAACAGTGACTTCAGTTGTTAGCAACATGTTTACAGTAGGTGACATTTTTTTTTCATACATAATCTAAAAACGTGCTTATATAGTAATACACGCTATGTGCGTACTCTTTTTTTTGATTAACAGCTATTGTTGTCCTTCTTTACAATTCAAATGTTATTTTGTAATCTTCTATCGGGTCGTTAAACCGTAGGCGGGAAACGTTTTTTTCACTTATTGGTTGTCTGCCTATTCGTATTAACGCTGCAACTATACTGAACAAAATCTTCGACAACCACTGCATTGTATATCGAATATGTATATATGTTTAGTACTTGTTGCTGAATATGTCTATTTGTGCTTTCAAATCTTTATTGTGATCCTTGTAAAATTTAAAAAAAAATCGAAATTGAGTATGAAGTTTTTTTTCATACCGTAAATTATTTGTTATTGAATATATATATTATTATTATTATTGCTTGCACTTGTAACCGAAAACAACTTGCCTCTAGAGAAATTATTGACTGGAAATTTGTCGCTACTTTTTTGTCTCCGTTTTCATGTTATCAGTGAACTGATGAAAGTTATAAACGGAGGGTCTATACGCGTTTTTTATAGGAAGTTTTAGATCGACAAGTAATACTTTTCTTATAGTTTCATGTGTTGCGGATCGTGTAGCGATATTTATTTTTAATATTTGGTGCAATTTGTCATTGATCGCTTGTCATTTTCCTAGGACGGATGTGATATATTGCATTAATTGTCATGTCATGCCTTCATATCGAAATATAGATAATGTAAACAAATAAGCTCGTGAATCACTCACTTTTCACGTTTCGTTAGTCTCCAGTGGCATCTTGACGAATGCTATTTTCCTGTAGCATATAGGATAATGACTCATTGACACACAGGTCGACACAGCAAAATTATTACTTTATTTAACTCTCAACGGCTGATATTTCCCTTGGCTAATTAATGAATAAATGACAAAATGTTCTACCAACAAATATAAGATCATATTAACGACAGCTCAACTTTGACGATTTAATTAAGTTTCGAGTAGTGTGTAAAAATAGTGTTGAGGGGTTATATGGATGATTATTACCGAGTTGTTTCATTAGTCAACGAAAAGGTGAAGTGTTTGACTTGGAGTTAGCTAATAAAAACACGTGACAACAATCAAACTTATAACCATGAGACTCTTTTTACACACTAATCAATGCGATTATTATTGAAACCGTTTTTATTCCAGCGAGTTGGTAATGATAATAATGGCATTTATATAGCGCTTTTATCTTTGAAGTAAGCTCAAAGCGCTTTACAATTATTATTACCCCGACAGGCCCAACGATCTCGTTCGTTCCCAGCTTCAACATGCAATTCAACATAAATTCAGTTTATCATCGGAGATTGCGATTATCAACATATACGCAGAGCCGAGGGCTGGGCATAATGTATGTGTACTTTTTCGGGGGAAAATCAACAACATAAGGCCCTTATTGATATTCAAATTCTTTCCCCCTCTAACTACACCCAATATTAAATATGACATCGTCATTATAGGAAATTGCTGTTACCCGTCTACTTAAGAGAGACATACAGGTCAGACTCCTCAGATATGACATATAAAATTCCTGACCCCTGACGGAACTACAGCGGACCGTGGGTTTATCAAAGACACATAATTATAGGTTGGGACTTTTTTTGCAAGTATAAATTATCATATGAACGGACGAACGAGAGAGAAGGCTATCTTCAATCATTGTTGACACTAAATATAGACCATTGAGTAAAGACTGCATCCTAAAAGATATGTGACATGACCTTGTCCAAGTATTTGAGGTTAGTGTGCCGGTCAGTATTTAGTCCAACATAACAGTCTCTGGTCCAACGTCTGCTTCAAAAGGATCTCCTTGCTCACTATGCATCGCTCGTTGTAATTTGAGTAGTTTGGCATTGTTGTTGTAGCTATTGTCTGCCTTGTTGGTGTCCTCTGTCTCCTGCTGGTCGCCTTTGACAAGGTGGTTGGGTCAGAGGTCAGCGTAAACTCAATAAGTGGTGTTAACTGTCACACGTGGGGGAATCACTTCAACAAGTTCCGGTGGTCGCCGTGCTGGGTGTGGCTTTAGTGATGTGTAATGCCA
Organism: Clione limacina; assembly: GCA_032362205.1. Lineage (NCBI taxonomy): Eukaryota > Metazoa > Mollusca > Gastropoda > Pteropoda > Clionidae > Clione > Clione limacina. The sequence continues at coordinate 18,824 of JAUUEB010496500.1, forward strand.
GGCACGTAGGTAATGATATCAGATATTGGTGTTTTGAGAACCTGCTTTGAGTATAGGCGGATGTTTTCATTGTTGGACTAACACCAATGCGTAAACCGTTTCATCTACCACCTGCTGTCTCCATCCACCCCCTCCTCTTTCGCCCTTCCTACTTTCTGACAATATTTTCACGTACTAGGGTATATACATATCCGCACTACCTTCTTACATCCACTCACCGATACATCTATAAACCAATAATTATTGATCTATCCCTTCACATGCCATCAATGTCTAATTATATCTCTCTCCATTCTGTCATCACTCCATCTATCCATGCACCCAGTGGCGTCGGAACAGCAGGGGCAGTGGGGGCGACCGCACCACCTGCCCTTTGTTTTTACTCTTAAAGTCATACCCAGGGTATGTCTTTACTCTATTTAGAGTCATACACTGCTCGCCCCCTGCCCTTTGTTCACTCCGGCGCTACTGCAAACGCCTTCTATCATTCCATCAATGTATCAATACACCCGTCACAAACGAACGTGTCGTCCCCTCTTTTAATCTACAAAGGGCGTAAGAAGATCCTCCCATCCAAATCGATCCAATCTGCTCAACGCTTCCCTAACTCGTCGATATTTAAACGATAAAAGCCTTTACAAATGCTGTTTACAAGCCAGATATGTATTAACAAGGTAACAAGGTGTCTTTGACGTATAGCTTTTTGAAAGCCTCATAGATATGGCTAACTTGTTTTTGACAATACTGTATGAAAGTCCGCCCAGCCATTCACAAAGGTCGTAGAAAAAAACACCTTTAAATCGATCCAAATCTGTTCACCAATCAGCTATACGCATCCCTAATTCATTAATGTTCAAACGCTAGACACCTTTCTAAATGCTGTTTGACACATTTCTTTACTAACAAGGTCTTCTTTGCGTATATCTTTTTAAAAGCCTCACAGATATGGTCAACTAGTTTCGGACAATACATGAAAGTCTTCCCCGACCGTTCACAAAGGTCGTAGAAAAAACCATTAAATCGATCCAAATCTGTTCACCAATCAGTTAAACGCATCAAAGTTTTAACGCTCGACACCTTTCTAAATGCTGTTTGACATATTTCTATACTAACAAGGTCTCCTTGGCGTATAGCTTTTTGAAAGCCTCATAGATATGGCTAACTAGTTTCGGACAATAGTGTATGAAAGTCTATGAAAAGTCTATATAGTTAGCTCTCATACTTCATCTTGTTAAGCGCTAAAATTGACACGTCTGTGAGATCAACTAGATATTATTTATCTCCGTCGTCGACTTTTAAGGAAGACCTGTGAACTTGTTCATTACCGTGAAGCGAGTCAATTTGACTACATAGAAGCAGTGCTATTTGGGGCTAAATGTAAAGCGTGTGTATAGACTATAGACAGATGAATATCGACTCGGCGTCAGGCGGCGTGGAATCACCGACAGGCGGCTTGGAATCACCGACACGTTGAGTTCAACGTTTGACAAAAACACGTCATTCAGACTGAATCAGAGGTGGTGAAAAATGCCTTAGAACGTGATGTAGGGTGTGCAAGATATCAATCTTTTTGTCACTTGTATAAAGGCTTGGGAGCTCCAGAGATTAAATCTTTGTCGCTATGATAGATGTGAAGACTTGCTTCAATGGCGGTATAATCGAAGTGAGACGTGGATGATGTGAGGGTGTTAACTGGGCGGAAGATGTGAGGGTGTTAACTGGGCTATTTTGACGGAGAAGAGATAAATCTAAGTATTGAAGATGGATCAAAAATAATTTAAAAAAATATATGAAAGGATCAAAACAAACGGAAACGTTGATAATTTGAAATATTAAGGTGCAACAACTCATGTTGTCAGTAAGTCTAGAATTAAATCTTCCTAGCTAATCTCTTAGACGTGTCAGATTTGGAATAGACATTGTCGAGCATGGCTCTCAGCTCCATCCTATTGTCGAGCATGGCTCTCAGCTCCACCCTGTCTTCACTTGCCCTATAAAAGTTAAGCTGTCCTGTAATTTACCTGTTGCCCAAAAACTACAATGTTTTGAAAATGTTACTCTTTGCATACCATGTTCTTTGACATTCGGTGCAATTATTTCATGACAAAATATTAAAAAAAACTAAGGATGCACCATTTTATAATCAAGTTCATAATTTCTTTTGGTCATCACAGTATATGGTATGCTGACAGTGGTCTGTCTAGTCATATCAGAACTCCCAAATTACAAGTGACCAGACAGGACAACGCCTTATAATCAATTCCTATTGTCTGCATAGCCAACATCACCCCATATTAAAAAGTCTCTCTTTTTCCAACCCCCTCCCACTTTCAAATCATTTTTTTCACTATCTATCTCCTCCAGTATCTCATGCTTTTGTTTATATATCTCACCTAGTTCCCTTCCTAACCTACTATCTCTAATATATAATTTTCTCTTTAACCTCACCCAACTCTCCTAAAATATTTTTTCCATTTAACCTAAAAATTATCCCACAAAGATATCGTTAATTTATTTACCAAACATCTTGACTCCTATCCTTAAAATACTCGAAAAAATGTTCCACTTTGAGATAAAAAGGGCTAAGATGACAGGTAATTTATTTTCCAAGAGGGAACGGGCAGACGAGACACGCGCGTCTAGTGAAACTTGAATCATCATTTCTCAAAGTCAAGATTTCATTCGTCTATTGGCTCCAACACATGTCGACTTAGATGATAGTGATCGTATACATTGCACTAACACTTCTGGGAGATGAAATATATCTAAATTGTAAATTAAGTATTTATATTTACTTGTTGTGGCCCCAAAATATATTGAAATGTCCGCTTCAGCTTAGACGAAGTGCTAAAATTGTTAGTTCTATTTTTTAAAGTTCTGTTTTGCCCAATGTTGGTGAAGCAATTGTTGTATGTTAATTGTTAATTCTTACTGTTTTATTTAGCTTAATAACTTGTTGCCTCAGATGAGAAAGATTATATCCATTGCACAGGCACTTCTGGGTGATTAAAAATATCTATATTAGAAATAACTATTTGTAAAGCACTTTAATGTGTACTCTAGAATCAAAAGATTCATTTTCTATATATTAGAAATAAAGTGTTAATATTTTCTTATTGTGGCCCCTAAGTGTGTTTAAATAACCCCCTCAAGCTCAAGCAAAGTGGCTAAATTTGTAAGTTTTATTTGTGATACTTTGATTTTGCGTAACGTCGGTTTATCAATGATTGTATTGTTATTGTTACCTTTTGTCCAAACACTTGATGACTAAGATAAAGAAACCACATAGATTGTACAGACAACACTTCTGAAGGATTAAATATTGAATTAAAATGGCAATTTTCTTTTATTATGCACTCGTTTAGGCCCCGAAATGTATTGAAATAGCCACTTAAGCTGGCAGACAGTGGTTTAAATTGTTAGATGTGTATTTTTAACATGCCTATTGCCAAAGTGAATAAATCAATGTCATCTTAATTGTTTTGAAGAGCAATACATTTGTCGATTAGGCAACAATTGGCTTTATTAGAGTGAAAGCGGTAACAGTAATCAATGCAACAGAAGAAACAATTTACAGCAAATAAACAAAGACTTGTCAGTTCCACCAGACTGGTTAAAGTCTTAAATCCAAAAGTTGAAGTCTAACTTTAATTTCAAGTTCATTCCCAGATTGATTTACACACACGCTTTGAGTTAGGGACATCTGGTACTTATGATTTTGCTGTTCCTTTGATTATTTCCGTACATTACCAGCTCAGACTTTAGCAACTTGGCCATGATCAAACCAGGAAGTTTTGTTTTGTGTTAGAAATAATTTTAAGCGTTCCTGTTTTGAGTAGTTTTGACGCGATTTTGACACGTACTTTAGCGCCTTACTCTGCCTGAACAACAGCCACTATCCAACGTTAGTTGATACTGGTGAACATCTGTGCAAACTCAGATTTGTTTATTTCGTTATTCACTTTGTCGGTTTTTGCGTATTCAAAATATTGAACCCCGCCCTATCTTTTCATATGCCTTTAAAAAACTTTCAAGGTAAACCATAAATTGGATGTGAAAAAAGTATTATATATAATTATTTTAATTCCCTCAAGTGAAAAAAATTTGATTGATGTCAGCTTCTTGCTCCTGACGACCGCTGTCTTAAAAGTGCTGTCGATACTGAAGATGCACTCTTCACAAATTGAAAAGTCAATTTTGAGCTTGCGAATGATGAAGAGAAAAGTATTATTTGCACAGCTGCGAAGTATTTACAATTTATACTACCGACCCCTACCCCCTGGGTGACTTATTTAGTCATATTGAAAATGAGTTATAAATGGTGCAAATTTAGAGTCGGGAATTTAGTTTGGGTCACAAATGGGGAGGGGGGAGGCATTCCTCCATGTGCGCCGGACAGCGTCATATCCTGTTTCGATTTTAATCTCTAAATCGCTAGACGCTGAATCAATTACCAAGAAGTGAACCACGACCCAAAAATGATTTTCAAGAATCAATCCCAGGAATGATTTATCAATGCCATGTGAGTTCAGTTATCTTATTCTCTGAGAAGATCCATCTTCATCGACGACACAGTTTAACTCTGTGTAACTTGTGTATATTAGGGTATAACAGGTGCTTCGTGTGATTCGTCTGCTCTCAACACTTAAAGTTTTCATGTTTTCCGAAGGAACATGTGGTTTTCAATCTTAGTTTTGATGGATGAGTTAGAGTTATGTGATCACGCCAATATGTCTTCTACACTTTAAATTTACCATATTTCAAAACGAGTTATATTTCTTTCCTATAGTTGCTACTCAACAAGTTGGAACTAATTTAACTTGTTAAGTAGCACACATCTTATTGTTGTTTACTTTTAATTGATAAGTCGAATAATCGTGTAAATATTGTTGTTGTTGTTTTTTCTACTGTTTTTTGTTCTTGGTTATGTTGTTGGCGATCTGCAACACCTGGTTATTTGTCCATGTATAAACGCATTGAGCAAAGGAATTAATGATTCCTAATCAGCAGGGCTATAAACCCTCAGGAAATGGTAGGCTTGCAATCGATGGTCGAAGTATTTAATTTGTGTCAACACTTTCACAATTCTTTTTCAATTTCTGTGATCGATCTTTGTTCCAAACTGTTAATTATCAAATAATGTATTTATAAGACCTTCGTTTGGCCTAAGGTCAAACATATTGCTGCATGTAATTTTTTAATGAGAGTTGAAAGCTGTTTATACATTGAGTTTTTTTCTTTGTGTGGTCCCAAGTCCCATTGCCTATTTGATCAAGTTGAATAAGTATTGTCAATGTAGCTTGTTAATATTTTCTTTTGTATTTGTTGTTGCGTTTTATTGCCTTGACTTTTATTCAAATAGTTTTCTCCTCATTTGTTTCTTGTATGAACATGTTTATATTCCAAGAACTATTAGACTTGTTAGCTAGTTAATTGAAATAATGAAAGCATTTCGCTTTAAATTGTAAACGCTTTTGAAGTGTTGGCCAGGGTCCCAATATTATCTTTGTTAGTCATTTAGAGGAACAAATTGTAGACAGAAAGGCGGTGAATGTGCTCTGTGTCCCGACAAAGTAATTGAACATTGTATGTTTAATCTACTAAATGTCTATTGTCTTTTTCGCTATGACAAACATCACAGGTGCAGATGAGTAAAGTCAGAGTGCTTTGCCCCGTGGAATTCTATTAACTCTTAAATTCCCAAAATATCCGGCGTTATTATTGGTCAATACATTTAGAATTAAGACCTTGCAGTGTCCAGTTAGGTTATATTTTCCGGTATATGTTCAGTATTATCAATTTCCCCTTAATAGTTTTTGTTATGGGCGTTATGTATTTATAAGACCTTTGTTGCACCAATGATTATTATAATATTTAAAAAGAATCATGTTCTTCGGCTGAACGTTTCGTAGTTTTATAATTAAACCTCTGAAATGATAACAAAACCCCTTCCCATGAGAATTACTCCGCCTTGTGAAAAGGTAAAGAGGTTATAGTTATAGACTTGAGATGAGACTAAAGTAAAATATTATGTGAAAAGATGGAACATACGACGTCTGTAAGATTTAAACAAACAATTTAAAAGTACTTAGAACCCCACCTAGGGTTATGCTTTGTTATAGTTGAAGAGAAACACACGGAACTAACACAGCATATGCCATGGCTACGGCTTTTTGCACTCCAGGCAGCTTTCCGCTGTGGTCTGAATCTGAAACGTGGTCTTTTGTGGAATTATGGCCCCTCTGGCATGCTCAGCAAACATACAGGGGGTCAGATTTTGGTAAAGTGGCAACGAGAAAGTGTCTCTTGAGTCCAATGAGACGCGTGGATGAATACATCGCAAGGAAAACGCGCTTTGTCAAAAATGATTGTTGCGATGAAATTCCTCCGCTCAAGTCTGAATCGGCAGGAGCGTCGAACCTGAAACTTTATATTGGATGCGAGAAAGTTCGTGCTAAAACCGCGCATGTTAGGTACTTGATGCATAAACCGCGTATGTAAGGTGCTTGTCGTACCTAACTGTCAGTATTACATGTACCTCCGTCGTCTTGTGGTGACGATGATCCTTTGTAATGATTTCAATGGCAAAATAACTAAGGAGTGGTCGTCCTTTGATCACCGGAAGAGTTGATCTTCTATACGTGTTAGGAAGGTCGGTCATGACTGAAATACGAGAGTTGCAGCATATTTAAAATGGTGGACAGATTATGTCACTGCTTAAAAAAACCTGAGACAGCTTTTTACCTTTTAGTTCAACCTTTTTCAATCACGTAATTTGATAGTCAGAAAGACGAATATTTGAAAAAATTAAAAACTTCGTACTTGAAATCATATGCAGCGACTCTTGAATTTCGAATTCCTCCAGAAATTCCACATAGCATCCGATTACATGTTATCGATGATATGATATTGCCGATGATAATGGTAGTAGATGGCATTTGATAACTATGTCCTGGACTTACATCTTGCTAAATCTGCCCAACATCCAAACAGCAACACACGTGTACCTTCTCAGCTTCTTTAGAAGTGTACAAGGAAGCTGCTTGATAGGCATTTACCTTACACCAAATCTAACAATGACATTCTCTGCATTTAGCCGGATAAGAAAAAGTCTTAACTGTGTAAGATTTTTACATATCAATTAAATAATCTTAGGTAGTCGTCAAGATACCATCCACTAGTATCTGGGTGAAAACTTAGATATTATAGAATCCATTTTATACAAAAATCAAAGCAAGTGATGGTAATCAAAAGCCTAAAATATTCGCCTAATGTGTTAAGGATTCAAACGTCATTCTCACACCCCAGTTTGTCCCTGTATGTCGCTAACATGGCCACATCTCTCGGTGTCGGCGAGCGATCGTCCGTCGCTGTGTTCAGCCTTTAAGCCCGCAATGTTTGAACACCAGTAGATCGCCGGCAAGGCAAACAGAAGTAGAATATCTTCAGCAAACATTGGGGTCATCACCAGAATACTTGGAGCTCATTCACCACATTCTTACAAGTCGACTCACAACCGTCAACTGCTCCTTGATTAACTCAATGAGATCTGATGGAGTGATGGCAAGTGATGTTGGGCCGCCATTACCGCCATCTTGATTTGCATCTTTTTTGCATGTTATTATTTAAATTTAAGTTGTTCGCAATGTTTACTTAATATTTTTCTTCAGTCAACGTCTTTTGAGCTCCTTGTATCTTTTCGATACTTCAATAACTTTTCGTGTCTTTTAAATGTAGGGTAATTTTGATTTGCATCATATTTTGAGTTGATGCTAGCTTCATCTTTTCCTTAAATCAACGTCTTGTGTGCTCCCTTTATCGATTCGATGTTCAAATAAATTGTCGCAACCTGACGTATCTTTTTTATGTTGGGCGGCCATTACCTTCATCTTGATTTGAATTATCCTTTGAGTTGTTACTTTTCAAATTTAAGTCGTCATATTTTCTTTAAATCAACGTCGTGTGTGCTACCTGTGCATATCTATCTATTCGATGCTCAAATAACTTGTCATGTCTTTTTGACGCTTTGTAAATACATTGGCTATCACTATCGCTATCATACTATCAACCACCTGTGGGGAAAACCGGTTGGGCGATAGTCAATTTTCAACGCGTTCTTATGCACTCTTGACGTCAAGCGTGTAGCGAGGGGGACATAGGGGAATGCCCCCCCCCCTCCCCAATTTGAGCCCAAAATGCTACAAATTCGCACAATGTTTAACTCATTTTTAATTGATTTAACATAAATCATATTTGTCCCCCCAGGCGCGTAGCCAGGATTATGAAATGGGTGGGTACAACCTTGGATAAAATCAAAACAATGGCAGCGAAGCAGCCGAAATTTTTGAGATAAGCTATAAATGGTGCAAATTTAGGGCTTTTTCATCTAAAATAGGGATTAATGGCCGCGAAACTGCCGAACTTATGAAAATAAGTAAAAATGTGTGCAAATCTAGAACCTTTTCGATCGAAAGGGGGGGGGCATTCCCCCATGTCCCCCTGGCTACGCGCCTATGTCCCCCTTCAAATTCCTGACTACGTACCTCCTAAAACGGTCTCAAAGATGTGCAGAACGGTGTTGTTTTCATGAAAGTCATCAACACAATGTTAATAAACATAAATTATGGTTTAACTTGCATTTATATCTAGGAAAACAAACTAAGATGTCACACATTGTTTAATTTTTGTAATTAACTTTATGATGTGGTGTACACGCCTATATTCAGAACGTTCATATAAGACCTATCACAAAGAATAATAAAAAAAAATCATACAATGTTTGATACTTATTGCAAGGCTGTTCTTTTAATGAAATTCGACATAATATCTTAAGTAGCAAACTTAGATAATATCATTAAAAGACACATAAATGTTATCATACTACTTAGCATAATAGACCAAAGATATGAGCATGATAGTGATATTGGTATTGATAGTGATAACTGGCTCATTATGTTATCACTATAACAGCTTCATTATGATATCACTATAGATAACTTCTATTGAGTCAACAGGATGCACCACGGCTAATCTATATGGATATCACACAGGGTTGATAAATATTGGCACTTGACATTGACCCTTTTATCTCAACATATACATTTCATTACTATTTTAAAAGCGTTTGTAATTGAAAGTACTACTGTACCTAATTTATGTAAAGTTTTGGTTTTTATTTGGTTTGTCAATTTATAAAACAAAACAAAACGAGAACCACTAACAACCTTCGTTGCTCTTTATTGCATCTAGTAATTGTCTTAATCAATATGAAATTTACAACCCTTTAGTACTGACCACGTCAAACACCATTTGTGGACGCTTTTGCCACTCGGCCCTCTGAGTGGTGGTCTAGACAAATGTTGTTTTTTTTACTTCTCCGGACGTAAGACTTGTATTGTTAATTTAAAAATGAAAATAAAGTCGCGAGTTAATGTTCTCTGGCATTAAGTTTCTTAAAAGGTTAAAGGTTATGTAACTTTTTTGTTTCAGAAATACAAACCTTCACCGAGCTCAGTCCGAATCATTTGCTGACCAGCTGAATCCGAGATTACGTCCCTCTATAATGATTAGTACAGCGTGTCCATAATTAAGGGACCAAAACTGAATTCAAATAAAACAGTGGCTAATAAAGTTATTATAGCCTGGTTTTCTTTATTGTATTCATCCATTCAAGTGAATTTGTTTGATATGCTTATATTTTTAATGTGACTTCCGGTTT
>JAUUEB010496501.1:0-14586 GCA_032362205.1 Clione limacina
TAGTTTAAGGTTGAAGGGGGGGGGGGGGGGTTAGTGCTTGAGTTCAATCGAGCAATCCGTTTTGTGGTTAACTTTTGTTATATCTTGTCAAAATTTGCTAACATTTGATATTTTCAATTATATTTTTTTTGTAAAAATCAGAAAAATTGATTTTCCATACATTATTCAATAAATTTACTATTTTTGGTGTCAGATATTTTACCCCTAATGCTGAACATCAAGACGATCCAAAAAAAATATTGTTACCATCGCAATTTTTGTATCCCTTTAAAGCCCTTTACAAAAACTGATGACTCGGCATTTCTTTTTGGCATATTTTCTCAATTTTTTTCAAAAAATAATGTCATATTTAAGACAAAACTATTGACGAAGTTCAAGACGTTTGTTCTAGTTTTTGTTATTGTTTAAGGGATTTAAATTTGAATACATTTTCGCGTAACTTTTGCCACTCAGTATATTTATGCATCTTACTGACTGGATATTGTTCTTCTACCATTACCAGAGGCGTGTAGCCAGGATTTTGAAAAAGGAGTGAACAACCTTTAATATTTTCAAAACCATTACACAATTTTTGAGGTTAGTTAAAAATAGTCCAAATTTAGAGAATTTTGGATCTCAAATGGGGGGACTTTCCCCCAAGTTTCCCCTGGCTAAGCGCCTGACCATTACCACTCTTCTTGGCCTCACCCATCGTCCTTTCTGACAACTGACAGTTTGGTATTGAATTTATCATATTTTTAAGAATAACCTGTAATAGTTTGGATGTACATATAATGTACTAGATATCTTTATTTTTTTAAATGCATAAATTTGCATACGTGGTATAAAGATGTATATGTTACTTAAATTATGTTTTTTAACTTTTAACTATGGTCCTTTTATCCTTTGATTATGCCATTTTAAACTAGATATTTGTGAATGTTTTGCTGTTGCCTTTGAATGTTTGGTGAGCGATTGTGAGTGACATTTCTGTAACGCGCCGCAAATGAATAACCCTCTTACAGAAATCATGCATATAATTCAAAATTTGGTGCACAAATTGTGCAATTAACCTGGAAAAGAGAGGACACCAATAGGAATATTTTGTCGGCCCTTAAAAGAACATATTTAATGACATTTTATTAGAATTAATTTAATGTTCACATTTGAACATTAAACGAAAACATGACGTTCATAATTTACATTTGACCTTGAAAAATTTACAGAATATGCCCAAAGTTACGGGGAAAAAATGTTTTTAAAACCCAGCGTCTGTTATTTAAATGTTGCCGGTTCATGTTTCGCGAGGGATTCGATTTCATTATCTGTCTGTTTCCCCGAACACATTTGGCCTCACGAACAGGCGCGTAGCCAGGAGGACATGGGGGGAAGTATCTTCCCATTTAAGATCCAAAGTGCTCTAATTTTGCACAATTTTTAAGTAATCTCAACAATTTCGGTAGCTTCGCGGCCCTTTCTTTGATAATATGCTCTAAATTTGCATCATTTTAAACAAACTCAAAAATGTCCACCGCCATTGCTTTGATAATATCCGAGGGGGCCCCCCCCCCCCTACATTTCAAAATCCTGGCTCCAGAGACAGACACCTAAACCACCTCCATCTATGTGGTTCTTGAAAGAAAGAACTGTTAAAAACACTAGATTTAGCAAAAGGAGACAATGGTTTTGCAATAATCAAACTTGAACTTGACACACAAGTTAGGTTGAAATCTACTTTTTTTTAATAATAACCAACATGCAAGTACCATTTTTAACAGATGTGACAACTATCCCTGTTAAGTGTCACACACAAAAAGTTGGTGTAAACCGGACTAGGTTTATTATTTTGTAACATAAACCTTACGACAATAAATATCATTTGAAAAGATAACTAAAAACGCACAAAATAAAATTCGTCTATTAACAATGTTAATAGAGATGGTGTGTTATTTACATGAGAACCTTCTAGGCATTCAGTGCTTTCTTACAATTGTAACAATATTAAAGGAGTGAATAATCTTGACATGGAAGTTTGGCTGAAACCTACAATTCTATTAATAATGAGTGAATAATCATATTAAAGCGATGAATGTCTAAGCCAAGACTTCATACACAGACGAAACTAAACATTAATTTTCAAACAGACTAAACCAAATAGAGAGAAAACCTGTTGAACAACATACACACATCATGTACAGCTGTTTGATGACGCCATTCTTATCATAACAAAGGGGAGGAATCACGATTTTTGCTAAGCATCTTTTGTAGCTAGAAATTATGCGATGTGAAAACAAGGCCATTGAGCCACATGTTAAGGATAAGCATATAACAAGATAACATCCACTCACCCACGTGTTAAAACATAACAAGATATCTTCATGGATTATCTATCAATTATCTATACGTACGCGCATGCAAAAAGGGTGAGTGGTGTGTGCCTTCTCTTTTTATCATTTTTCTAAAGTAAATACATAGAGTGATTAATTACATCATGTTAAAAGCGCCAGTAAAGGGAGTTGTTTTTTAAGAGAAGAGGCAACTAAACTCATACAGGGGATAATTGCATCGCGTTTATAGCGCCAGTAAATAGGTTTTTATCTTAAGAGAAGTGGCAACTGAAAAAGATGATAGATATTGTATTAGCATGCGCGTTGAAAGAACTAATGTGTCACGCATAGAAAAATGACACCATCCACGTGCACAAATTGGAAACGCACACCCACCTTTTTACCAAACCAGTATCGATAATTGAAATATATTTTCAACTTATAACATGTCATTTCGATATGCAGGCACGTAGCCAGCATTTTGAAAAGGGTGGATAACTAATTATCAATTGTTATACTAGTTATTATGCAAATTTAGAGCATTTTGAATCTCGAATGGGGGACATCCCCCATGTCCTCCTTGGCTACATGCCTGGTTTGTTTAGATGTAAATTACTAAAGAGCAGCATTTATTGAGAAATTAGAGCTTTTATTTCCATGTCGAGAAATATGTCCACTATGTTAACTTCACTCTTTACGCACAATTTTCTAATCTTATGTTATCTGTTAATTCATACAGTCATCTAATGGGAGCTGTTTCTTGTCCATACTATACAGAGTAACCAAGTAGGTGTCTATTAATAATGTGTCCGCGTAACCAATCTTATATAGATTATATTGAGAGGAAAAGCAGTCAAGTACAAACAGAAGTCAATGTGAACCTACTCTCTAAATTGTGACATAAATACGGACGAATGGTCCTCATTTTACTTAAACGACAAACATATCTTATTGAAACATGTCTATAACGCCAGTAAAGGATGATTTTAAAGAGAATGCACAACTCTGAAAAGACGATAGATGTTGTATTAGCATGTGCATTGAAATAACTAGGGTGTCAGGTGTCAGAAGCACTGACGTCATCAACGTGGTGTGGTGTAAGAACCTCCCTCCCCTTACATCTCATTCGCCGACACCCACAAAACAAAACCAGTGTTAAAATATACTTCCAACGTTCGGAATAACATGCCATTACGATTGTTATCTGCGTTGATTCCATTCACGGTATTTGTTTAATGTGTTAATTAATGTAAAGGAGAATATCATCATAATAAACTAACTGTTTAATGTGTTAATTACTGTAAAGAAGAATTATTATCATAATAAACTATATGTTAACAACTGTAAAGGAGAATTTGTATCATAATAAACTAACACATTGGTCGATCAATCTTAGCAGAAACCAAATCTGTTAATACCAAGCAACAGACGAGACTGCTCCATTATCGATCTTAAATATTCCCATAAATGACCCGGCAGGGATTCGAACAACGGAAACAACACATACACAATACACACATCAATTATGTCACCATCCTCATGTATAGTTTCGCCTGAATATTCCATCAGACGCCTCCCCGATATGTTACACAATCACAACACTTCAGAACCCGAGCGTCAAAGCCAAAAGCATCAGACTATAAATAGTTTCCTGTGATCCTCGTTAACAAGATCATTAGAAGCAAAAGGGTAACATAATACGACATACACATTGTGCATTGATGAAAGGGCAAGTGGAAAAATTATGCTTCATGTTTATAAATAGAATAATACCTGGTAATGAGTAGGTGTGTTTCGTCAGGGGGTTTGTATCGAGGTCATGGATTGTTTGCTTTAGTTTAAATTCTAATCGATAAAAAGGTGCGAATCATAATAAACACAATTAATTCTCACGGTGTGTGTATCAGTCGTCTAATTTGTGAACAGAGAGTAAAAATAATCAATTTAGATCTCTACCTTTCTTGTGATTGTATGTGTTTATTACTTATTTTAGATGGTTTTATAACAATATGTTTTTTTTATCCACGTTTACTTGGAAGGGCAACAGATGCGACAGGAAATAAAGGACAAATAAATATGTCGTATACCTGTAAATAAAATGATGAACCAATAAAATGTCAGTGATAAAACTAAAAAATTAAATTTGCAGAATCCTTTTTAATCCATCTTTATTATATACTAGTGGCTTAGTACCCGGTCCTGGCCGGGAAGGATACAAAAAGAAAGAAAATGCGAATTTGGCTGACTTTTTAACCACCCTGTAGACCTCTATCTCTCTCCACTTTGCCACCACCCTCCTTTTAAAAATCATATTTTGAAACACCCTGTATTAGAATGCACTTTTGTTTCAGCTCTTGTTTACATTTCTCTTAATACGGAAATATAAATTTAAGTTTAAATCTTTATAAACTTGTAATTCAAGATGCCTTAGATAGGGGTGGGTATATTTTGACCAAATGCACTATTTATAACATACAGAATTAGCCTTAGTATGATTCAGCATGATCAATAACATTCCTGTTACAAAATAAATCGATTCACTTTCATTAGATCGATGACTGACCTGAGTATGAGGGTCAAGATCAATGTGATGTCAATATACCTGCTAAACATGCCAGTCATCCTGGGTTAGACCATAAGACTACACGAAACTCTCGATTGAAGTATTTCTATATTAAAGATTTAAGATATTAAAGTCTTTATCGCCCGATAATACCCTAAAGTCAATGTATAAGAAAGTCGATTTTCAATAATGTTGGTGAAATTGAAAATAATAAAAAGAAATATTTTCTATCCATTAAAATGTGACCCAATTAAGTTTACAACTTATACTCGCTATTTCACATTGAAGAGCTGTTGTATCTTGACCATAACTTGACAAAATGCGTAGGAATAAAACCTTTGATCTCCGGTCCCCAAATACCATTAGAATTTCTACAAAAATATACGTATAATTAATTTCAATTAACAAATAAAGAGTTCACTTACCAAATCATCAATCATTCAATCTAAAATAATTTTATTTTGACCTTGGAAACGTTTGAGATTTGGGACTCATACTCAGGTGATGGACAGAAAGGGCCAAGGGAGGCTAATGACTTATCCACTAGTTCGGTAAGTTCAGATTTTTGATTATCCACACACTCAGCCAATGTTAATTCCGGTGTCGAGTATGACCACGTGATCACCTCATCAATTCTGACGTCATGACAAATCGGGTTAAGACAAAATAGAGTGACGTTAAACACTATATCTCAAGAATGCATGAGAGGAGTCATGCGGGTTCACTCGGGGAACTCCTTGGGCGATATTGTGGTTTAATAGAAGACCAGAAATTAACAATAATTTCTGTCAGTCGTAGAGGTTATACAGAACAAACCACAACTTTGGAATCTGCGAGAGATAATGTGACATCTCAACATGCTGTTGAAAATGTTTTTTTCTTCGCGAAATCAGAAAATGTGCTTTCACTTTCACGAGCTACTTGTTTTCGAAAACACTCTAAAAATGCGATTGTCCTTGTTTCGCGTTCCTTTAAAGTATGGTAGTAACTTCTTGCCGCATGCAACATTGCACTGTTCCAGATGCACGCATTGACTTTAAATTTCAATGTCCTATTAATAAAACGATTTAACAGTATCAGAAATAGCACGATATGAATGTATCATTTTATAGAAACAAATTGGACTAACAGTGGACATTTCCCCTTATAATGTGTTGTGTTTTTGAATAGTTTATTCGTGATTCACGATACATTAACCAATGCACTGTTGGCAGTCGAGGAACAATAAGCTTTAGTTTATTAATGGTGTTAAAAATCAGCATAAATGTCTCGTGTGTACTCAACTGAAATTGGACAGTATTGCTATTTAATTTTTGTTAAGGGTTGTCGGTCCAATGAAGTGACAGTATCTATCAATGAGTAACATGTATGAGTATATATATACCTTTAAAAAAATTCCACAACTATTCACACTCACAGAGAATACACATCAATAACAGGTAGATAGCTGACCAAGCGATTCGTGGTTTAATAGAAAATACTTCCTGTTACTCAGGAATTTCCCTACGATGACGTCAAATAACACCAGCTTAGCGTCATCAATCGATAACTACAACTCTGTTGACTGAATACTCACAGAGGTGCCGCGTAGAATTAAACTTTCAGATACTTACATTACAAATTACAACATAGTTTGCGTATAGTTTATCCTACCCTTAATTTCCAACAGCTACCCCTAAAGATAATATTGGATAAAGTATTTCAACAACTTTTCACTATGACACGGTCGACTCGGCTTCAACATCACACACAGCACCCACTCTTACCAAAGGAGTATCGTTCATTTTGGGTACAATTGGACTAAGAAGTAAAGAGTATATGAGAACTCAACAGTAAAGTTGACTACATTTAGGTCAAAGCTATTCATTTCATATTTGATCATAATGTTGACGACATTAACACTAATCCAAAGTTCCCGTTGGTTATGGTAAATAAACACCATAAATGTATAAAGACAGGAAGATAAGCAGAGTCTTTAAGATCAGCTTTTGAACCCCCAACCTTCCGCTCAAGAGGCGGACCCCAGAACCAGGTCTGGATTTGTTGATTTTAAAAGAGGAATCAAATATTTTCACAATAGTTAATACATGTTTGGTGATTTGTTTTTGTTGACCATAAATGAAGTGCCTCACTCCCAATCTCGGCGTTTTCAACATACCATGTAATACGATTAATAAAAACAATAAACTAGATCTTCCCGAAAAAGTGTGCACTATGTGTGTTAGAAAGATTAGCATCAGAGATGGATTCTCAAGAAATTGTTATTACAGAAGAAGCCAAACTAAGTTACAATTTGAATTTATAGCATGAAACCGAGACAAAGACAAATTACAACTTTATTAGACATATATATCTCAACTCTATTACAAACAATATCAGACATAAATCCAACCTCAAAATCTAAAAATAAAATACTGACCGACAACGATTGATTCTGAGTTTTTGCCTTTCCTTCGCTGCATGCATGTTGAGTTTGAGGGGCATCTGTTTTTGGGTTGAATGCCTGCTTTTGGAATGAAGACTGTGATGATCGTGCTGATGGTGGTGGTGCCCCGGGTGGCTGTGAGCGGGGTGCCCCCCTTGATGTGGTCAACATCAACGTGCTATTTTGCGTCTGGACGGGAGCATGGGCTGGAGGAGGACCACCTGGAGGTGGTGGTGACAGCTTTGAAAATCCATTTGAGGTCCCCTGGCACGCGGTTTTGTCTGGCGATGGACGTGCTTCTGCAGACGATCTCAGCGAGGAAAAGTTTCCTGCTGTCTGGCATTCAACAAGGACTTCCATTAATGGTATTGGAGCTGACGGTCTTTCTGATGTTACCGGTGACAGATTATGCGTCGAAGAACATTCAGAAGTGGAGATGGTTGGAGATTGAATAGATGCTGCTCGATTGGAATGGCCATTAAGTATTGGCGATTGAGTTGCAGAAGTTATTCCAGAAGATCGTGAAGGGGACAAAGCTGGTGTTGTAGACTGGTAAGAAGTGATTCCAACAGGCATTTGCAACGAAGCCATTGGAGTGTCAGGTTGCGATGATGAAGTTGCTACATGTACTGACCCATTTGACAGTTGTTGTCGAGGTTGAGTCGATGTTGACTGAGATTGGTGACATCCAGGCGATGACTCCAACAGCGGTCTGTAGTTTGTCCTCTTTGGACGATAACCTCGACCTCGTGGCATTTTGATAGCAATATATGACAAGGCAGTGAGCTATTACCACTATTCACACACAGACAATTCCAATCTTAGGAAAACAATGTTCATTTGATAGGTATAGAGTTCAATCGTTATACATCCCATCAAACGAGAAAATTACAAGAGTGTCAGTGGATGACTCATTTACTTCATTCACACGATGTGTTCTTTTTTAATTATCCAGTAAGTCACGAACAATGCTACAAACTGATTATGAAAAGAAAATATATATAATCATGATTGTCTATCAAATACGTACACACGATTTCTATAAAACGGTAACAATTGATGTTCATAAAAATCACCTTTTCAATCCTGTTTATATAACACTACAAAATAAATATTTTCTTATCGATATCGACAGTGATCGAATATTCTTGTAAATTAACTGCATCGAAAAGATGTTTAAAAGTATACTTAAATGACACGTATTTAAACGTAGTTGTTAATTTTTATGAATTAGTAAGATTTAAAAACAACCAAAGTGGATCTTTTTTCTATCATATACAACTCAAAGAAACGTTTCAGCAAAAAATAAGCATACATGTAGGACTTAATTTTTTTAAACGAGTTTCAGTTGTTGAGATGAATGGTTCGATTTTGAGCAGACACAAAAAATAGATGTTAGGTAGGTAAGTGTATATCTCAAAATTATGTTTATAGCTAACCATTCAAAGGAACTCTTCTTAATTTGTTTCTATCTTCTTAATTTGTTTCTATCTTCTTAATTTGTTTCTATCTTCTTAATTTGTTTCTATCTTCTTAATCTGTTTCTATCTTCTTAATCTGTTTCTATCTTCTTAATCTGTTTCAATCTTCTTAATCTGTTTCAATCTTCTTAATCTGTTTTAATCTTCTTAATCTGTTTCAATCCTCTTAATCTGTTTCTATATATATTCTTAATCTGTTTCTATATATTCTTAATCTGTTTCTATATATTCTTAATCTGTTTCTATATATTCTTAATCTGTTTATATATATATTCTTAATCTGTTTATATATATATTCTTAAGCTGTTTCTATATATATTCTTAAGCTGTTTCTATATATATTCTTAAGCTGTTTCTATCTTCTTAATCTGTTTCTATCTTCTTAATCTGTTTATATCAATCAACTAGTCTTTATCTTTTCAAAATCACGAGTTAGAACGTCGATGATAAGCCAAAAAGGGGGAAGGGGGATGGGATTAGTTGACAACATGAATCACATGTCAAACAAAGAAAAGTCGATTAGAGTTATCACGGTAGGGAAATTACGTCCCCTAACTACATAGTTTGGTCCTGTGACTGGAAATTATCTAACACGTTGATCTGTTAAAACTGAATGCTTCATTCAGCCCTATTTCGTACGACCAAGTTCACCTAAAAAGTATTTTTCATCACGGTCTACAAACAATTCGGGCTAAAAAAATGTTAACGCCTTATTTATATTTTAAAAAATAAAACTAATTTGTTTTTGCTGTAACTCAACGAAGAACAATGTATTTTTTCTTAAGTTGTAAAAAGTATGAGCAAGAAGAGGTTTCAAATTGTAAGGCCCAAATTGAAAGTTTGTTAGCTTAAAATTCCCTGTGATTAAAAAGGAAAGGGAATCTACCACAAACAGCCTAATAAACTAATAGCAATGCAATATTATAGCAACTCTTCTCCCCAAATTTTCAAGACCTTAAATGTAAGGGCTATGGAAGCGTACTAGTACCACACCCTCACTGCACTTAGTAATGAGCATTATACACTTCCTAAACGTAAATATTTAAATAACTAAAAAAGGAAAAGTATCTCTTTACAGGCTTTCTATTGAGAGTTTACAAAATTGGATGATTTAAACTGTAAATGGGTTTCTTAGAGAAAAATATGTTATTTGAGGATTTCCTGTAATTGGAGGAAGAATGGAAAGTCTTTAATATAAAAGTTTCAATAAACAAATTAATATCCAGATTGAGAAGTCAAGTTTTGTAAATGCAGTGTGGATATGGTTGGCTTTACCTTAATTAAATGTTCAATTATTTCAATAAAAAAAATATTTAAGTAATAATCTTATTTTTTTAACAGTGTGCTTTTGAGGCTGTTGGTGAAAGCTTCCATTAAATAAACATTGGCCTATATTACAAGCCTTTGTATTGATCTATTCTATTATGTATGTCTCTATAAGTTGAACGGCCAATTACATGCTACTTAAGTTGAAGTGTTGAGGTTATAGTGACATTATAATTGAATATGTGATAAATAACACAAGTCCCGGCTTTAGATCTTTATCAACTAGAAAATTAACAAGCTTAATTCATTGTATGAAATCTAAAACGAAATAGAGAATAATTTGATCATCATTGATAATGATATGGTCCCCACTTTATATTGGTATCCGAACTTGAAATCACACAACACATTTGTAATAGTGCACTAGATCACAATATCACACGTCCTTGTCAACTTAAGTGTTGAACTTAGATCGAAGAAAGCATAAAATCCACTTAATCCACAATTTGTCAAGAGCGAAGTATAAACAGCTGGGTAGTTCTCCTTCACGAGTCTTAACGATAAGTGACGACGTTGGCGAATTAAAATGTTTTATGTATTGTTAACGCTGCAATCATTAGTGGACGGTGGTGGTCAACATCACAGCGGAGGGAGGGGAGGTTCACATAATCCCTCATTGCTCCACCCTCACTAGGTAACAAAGGCAGACTGTTGCTCGGACATTATAAGTTTACTTAAAATGAGGCAACCTCCCACCCGCGGCTACACTATACACCCAAATTCGGGGTATGGATGGGGGTCTTCTTGCAGGTGGTCAGTCGTCTTAAAAAGTCTTCCCATCCCGTCATAATCGCCCATGGCTAGGATTTTAGGGTACACATGCAAAATTATTAACCATTCCTAGGTAGAATAGGAATATAACCCCCCTCTCCCCATTGCTAAGACAGTTGTCGTATTCAAATCATATCTGTAGGCAAAAGTGAGGGTTAAGAAAGAAAATTGCTCTTACACGTAAAAGCCTTGTGGAAAAAGAAACTGCAAATTTCGCCAGCTTGCGTTTATGAGTGGTATCTGATACTGGCGAAGAACAAATGCACAAATTACAGATAAAAAAGAGTTGAAATACACATTTACAAATCGATAAAATTACGCAATAGAGAACACGTGAAGCACGATATAGTGACGTCAAACTACTGGGGAGACTCAGCAATAATTTGCACAGATTAGTTTTCTTCATCCTTATAATCGCAATCGATGTTTTGCAATCGTTTTAGGCAATTTTGTATAAAGTGACGTAATAACACACTGTATCAGAACAATCAATATAAGTCAAACTTGTCTATTAAGACCACAAGTTAACATGGTCTTTCTAGTCACGTGACTTTGATAGTTAAAAAACTAATATATGCTCATTCAATACCCTTTAGGGCAGGGTTTCATATTCAGGTTGTCTTTAAAGCAAGTTCGAGACATTAGGGGGCAGTACATTTGGACATCAGTGTATTAATTAAATAAAATCATTTAAAAGGTTCGAATGTCAGATGAGACGGGTTGGCTTGTAATGATTAGATCTTGTATTTTACTTCCACAACTTGGGTCTACAACTTAAAACTTTCAATTTGATTTTTTTTAAAGTTTAAAACTTGGTTGAGGAACGGACGAATGATATCTACAACCTATTACTTAAAACACGAATTGCTTGTGATATTCATGCCTCTATGCAAATATAACTTTCCCCGTCTTAATTGCGTTATTGTTATTGTAGATATTATGATCTTTTACTAAAGTATTACAGAAATGTTACGTTTATTTGTTTCGGACAATTATTCTATGAAAAGTAGTGTGTGTGAGTATTATCAATTATATGCAAAAACTATTCACCCGTGTATTTTTGTTCTATCATGAATCATACAAAATATGTCAACCGTCAAACTAGCAGTCTAGATAACAGAGTACCTTCTAAAAGGAAGCACCAAAATGCAGCATGGTAGAATTAAGCATTAGCTGACGCAATATCAATCCCTCTTGGTTTGCTCCTAACCACGTTGACCTAGTTGAGATGGTATCTGGCCTTCGAAACAATGAAACAAATACAATGTATGCTACTTAAACCAAAATAGATCTCTTATTTGCGTTGTGTATTATGAATGGTTATTTTGAGAGTGAGTGAGTAAAGTGGCTTGTACAAGTGACAAGTCTGCACTGTGACTGAATGACCTTATAACTACCAGCTATTACTGCTCACTTTCACAACACAGCCCATTTGGGACTAAGGAGAGAAAATATATGAACAATTATTAGTAGTACTGCTCTTTTGTCTTAGCATTGTCTTTCTCTCATTACGTAATTACGTTGTGTGTAGCAGAGAATATGGAAAATGGGAGTATGAGGGAGGAGAAATGAAAATACAGGGAACCGGTAGCGAATAGAAAATACAGGGAGCAATTACATGGTATAGAAGGGCGAACGATTGTGCGCGTGATAAATAGCTAGTGAAATCCAAGACACAAATTAGAAAAATTAGAGTTTTAAATGCTTTGACTTATCTCTGTCATATTTTTACTACCGCATCATGTTATTTTGTTTTCTAATTTACGTTGTTATTAATTTTACAAATATTAGGTTTGAAACACTCTATGGATGAATTTAGATTTGAATTGTAACTTTCCCTATGTTTGACCCAATGTGAATGTAAAATTACTCTGACGTGAGACAGTGCCAATAAGGTGTGCTGTCATTTTATGAACACAATAAGAAGTGGTCTATCTAGTGTCGCCTCGATACGAAATGGTCTGTTTAAGTATGTTTTGGGAATAGAAGCCTCTAAAATATGCTCTAGGCTGAAGTCTAAATACTGGGCGAAAGCGCCCCTAACAAACCATGGCGCCAGGCTAACACACCGTATAGACTACTAATGACAGTTGAAACACAAATTGGTATACGCCAGTATAGCACAATAGGGGACTGATGAAGACATACTGACCACAGCTGGCTTTTGCCTTGAGGGTCTCCTGTGTTCTTAACTTATTTCAAAGTAGCCATACCCATCAGGATTTCTATTCAGATGTACCCATAAAAATTTAATTTTTATTCCCCCCCCCCCCCCCCCCCCCATTGCATATAGATCAGAGGAAAATAACACAACCTATAATGTTTATAATAACAATATATCACAACCGTAAGCCTCTTAAAAAACAACCAAAGGAAATCTAATATAGAAAGTCATAATATCTATTACATAATAATAACTTGTTTATATTACAATTTGTACAGTCAATGTCATCCTACAATTATTGAAACACTAATATATAAAAACACGATAGAAAAAGATTTTTCTTATAGTCCAGTAAGTTGCGTTAAGTGGTGTGATTATTTTGAACTCCTATATGTAGTTGTTCCACTGAGAAATAAACCCCATGTTTTGTTTTCACTTTTGCCCTAAAAGGCTTAGAATTGATGGACAATTTGATTCATGCAGTCTCATATCAGTTTTTTTAAAGAGGTTCCATAATTTTATCTACATATACAGGTAAATAAAAAAGTAGTAAATTTGTTATCTATAAATATGGCTTTGAAAACACTCAAAATTGAATGAAATTTCAACATAAAGTGTGTAATCGTTAAAAGGTAACCGTGTATGAACATTTTTACAATAAGTTGAAGAGCTGCAACTGACAAAATAGATCCACTCAAGAAGGATTTTTCATTTACAATTTTCTTATAAACAAATAAACAATTTTTGTTTACCTTTATATGGATACAATTATCGAACCTGTTAAGTAAAATTGATATAAGACTGCATGCAAAAATCGTCCATAATTTCTAAGGTGTTTAGGAGAAAAGTTAAAAAAACATAGGATTTTCCCCCAGTGGAACAACAGAAGTGACATAATTAAATTATTGTGGAGTCTTAATCGCACAAAACGATTGGTTATTATATAAATATTACATAATATCTGAGAAATTGGTATGGAATAAGCTTGTTCACAGGGTTCCTGCCCAAAACCTCTTCAAGGACATTTCAAATATTTTTCAAGGACTTTTCAAAGATTTTTGAAGGACTATTGAAGGAAGATATTGATAAATCAAGGATATTTCTGAATGTAACAATAAACATTCAACAAAAATCACAACTAGAAAGTTTTAAAAAATCCCCAAAGAATACAATGATTTGACTCCTCCTGAATTTTTTTGAGAAATTGAAGTAATTTGTTGCATTCTGAGCCCGGAGCATATTTTGAGATACAGATGATAAAAAGGAAAAGATATTTTCTTATAAGCAATCTTAGAGTTAAAAGATTAGATGAATTTGGGCATTTTCACCCCTAAACAGACTGTTACTGTTATCCAAGATTTAAACATTGTAGTCAGATTATATGATCACCCTTAGCTTTATTTTTCTGATATCAATTCCATTTAAGGGGGATGGGTCAATGCTCCTAAACTAATATGTACCTGTAGCAAACATTTCAGCTTCATATTAACATTAGAAGTAGATTTTGGAGGGAGAGGGGGGGGGGGGGGTAACACAAAAACCCGTGAAAA
>JAUUEB010496502.1:0-10499 GCA_032362205.1 Clione limacina
TCTCTCTCTCTCTCTCTCTCTCTCTCTCTCTCTCTCTCTCTCTCTCTCTCTCGCTCTCTCTCTCTCTCTCTCTCTCTTTCTTCATTTCTCTCTCCCTCTCTCACGTCAATAATCACGAACACGGCCTCGTTGGTGTCATATTTTCACTGGTCAAGTCATGATATGCTTAAGATATGCAATATAACGTTTCATACCCTACTCAAAACTAAAATTGCACAAGAGTCAGCTTTCGCATTAATTCCATGCACCGAGTCTGATTAATGCGGTGACAAAGAGTGCAAGAAATCTCTTTTGTTTTTGTCACATCTCTCAAAATCCCTGGAAATTGGCTGACAGAACCAAGTTAAAAATAGACCGCTGAAGAATAAATCTTCTCTCCAATAGGAAAGCTAGTTGTAAAATGGGATTGCTTCTTATCGACGTGTTTTTCTTTTAATCTAATTAGTGGACGCTTATTAAATGCATGATTTATTAGGATAGAGACATGCCAGATTTTCTTTGACAAAAAATTGTTCCGAAATTCAATTCCAGCCAGATAATAGACAGTTAGAATAAAAATGAAATATTTGATTAAAAATTAATTCACAGAAATAATAAAAATGTATAGCTGCAAGACATTATAAGTTAATGACAACATAGCGAATGAAGCTAATATATCATTGTATTGAAGGATGGAAGCTATAAAAGGTAAAAGGCGTGGTTAGGTGCTCTAGAGTTTCGATTCACTTTTATTACATCATGTATCGTTTCATTCACCAATAGAAATGTGACCGACATAATTGTCACAAAATATTTATCAACCTTATCTGAGAATATACGGTTAACTTACCTAATTGCACTTAAAATCAACATTCATAACAGTCTTTGCGTCTAAATTGTCCTTAAAAAGACATCGATACCTTTCTGAATTCTTCGTTAGACTTTTGAACAATTTCCTCACCTATAAAGTGGTCCCTCTTAACTCTTTCCTTATTGAACCAAATTCCACCGTTAGATTTCGGCAACATAGTCTGTGACATTTTTATCATATCTGTCGATCTACCATACTTAGAGAAATAATGTTGGTATTAACATACTAATTAACAAAAGGAGATAATATATACGCACACACAAACACACACACAAAAACACACACAAAAACACACACACGCACAAACTCGCGCAACTCGACGTAACTTCGCGAACCGTATCTATGGTTTGGAATCTCGCACACATATTTTCTGGTTAAAACCAATACAATAACTCGTACACAAAACACGTTAATGCGCACTCATGCGCCCAAATGATGGCATAAACAAAGACTAACACAGACACCCAAACGCACTCACGCACACACAATCACTAAGCAGGTAAAAATGGCTTGCCGTCGGAATTAAGGGCACCGGTGCGAGCTCTGACCCCTCCTTTTCCTTTGTGTTATTAAATCCAGAGTTCCAACCATCTGAGACAGCACCAGGGAGATTTGAGTAAAAAAATATTTTTTTCCAAGGAACAAAAATGATTACTCGCAAGTTTGAAACGACCTTGTTGCCTTACGTTTATAAGATCCACAAAGAAAGTACACAATGATTCAAGTAGATAAAATAACTATATTAACTACTAATTCACATAATCGTTGAATTCTCGATTTTTATCTACACATATTAAACCACTTTAATGTTCTTTCTTTAATATCTACATGGACGATATTAAGAAACTTTCATTATGAAACTACTAATTCACCCAATCATAAAAAATGACAGTCATGAACTAGTATTCCATGGCTTTTGCTTGGCACTTTCTAAAAGGTCACTTTTAAAATCCATATAATAGCATACTTTTCCAGAATCAAAAGGAGTGAGATTTGAGAAAAACAAATATTTTTGACCAGAAGAAATGTTTAAGGGAGGGTTGGCAACCCTGGTACATCATGTATGTGTCCTTACTCCTGATCCATTTTTATTTCATTCAACTTCAATGCAGCTTGTCCCCTCCTCTGATAAGTCTTTCAATCATTAAGACACAACCAGCGAGGATGAACATCATTATGTGCGTTCCCTGTTCATTTTTTTGACTAACATTTTTTATAAAAGTGAGGAAGAAGCTTCGCAATTTTTTTTACTCTGTTCTTAAAATATAATCCATTCGTATGGCTTAAAGAATGTTAGAATAATGTGTAACTGGGCCTCTGGTGTTTTACTACTCGTTGCTTAGTGGGCTCCTTAATTAAATATACAAGACCTTGGAGGTCACAGAAAATTACTTTCTCAAACAAAACCAGAGACACACATACACATCAAATGATTTTTTACAGTGTCGTTGTCTCGTTCAATTTTAGTGATTTAACTCCCAACGCCCCCCCCCCTCCTTTTGATAGAGACATTTAACGTTATACAATGGTGCAATAAAATATCACAGGCTTAAAATGTTTCAGTTTCATAAATACATATTTTACTACTGTTTATTTTTGGCAAACTATTTTTCATTATCTAAAAGCAAAATATATAACCACTTAAGCTCAATACACGTATTTCTAAAGATGTATGACACAGGGGATTTCATATTACTTATTTTGAAATGCATTAATGGAATCTTAAATACAAAGTTTCAAGAAATGATAATTTTCTTAATCTTTCCTGACTATGTTTGCATACAAGTTTAACGTATTCATATAAGGTATCCATCAATGTTCTTGTTATTGTCTCTTATTGATATATTGTTTGGTGAGACAGGTAGATACATTTATTTTTAATTCTGCAATTTCATAGTACAAAATATTTATTGCTACCGGAAATTCATTGGAAAACAATTTAAACGACTTTGCTTTAGATCTTTGTACATCACCTTTACGGCTATATATATATTTCCTCTATATATATTTATATATATATACTTTTGCGAAAATGTTGGAAGAGAGACCTTCAGAAACATAAAGTTTTCGAGGCGTATATAGTATAGTTTTACAACATACCTTTGTCACAAAGACGATAAAAACACAAGCTGAGAAACATCAAGAAATAATCAATGTGGCCGGAGGGGTGCACCAGTGATCCTCCTCTACGCCGGCCTCTACATGAAACAACTCACTTGGCAGTCAAGAATTAATGCTGTATAAAAAGACACGGACAACACATCTCCAATCACACAGTGACCAGCCGTTGAGGCGAGTCTTTTTGAAAACCATGTGTATTTTGGCCTGGTTCGATTTTGATTTTTTTCTTTGGTGGCATGCTTTTGTGTGACAGAGTAAAAGAGCACTAGGTTTGATGAACAGGCACCGACAAAGGTGCTTCAAGGATGTTTTGTAGAGTTACCGTTCCTTCACAACTCCTAGAAACGTGTTTTCTACTTTCCACAGTTTCAGTTTCAAAATCGGAAAGGTCGTGTTTTATATCGATATGTTTTGTGATGGAAGACATTCGTTTAATTAATATCCTTTATTTCGCGATTGTCCACATAGCCAACGCTAAATCAGACAATTGTCCGCTAGAGCTTGGTTGTAATGGACATTTTGTCCTGGCTGATTGCAATTAATCGGACATTTGAGATTTGTATCGGTCAATGTCTGGAATTTAGCACTACAGGAACAGCACTGGTCATAACCTATTTTATGTATTTAAAAAGATGGTGAAAGTGCTAGCTTGAGTTGTGTCTTGTGCAAAACAGAAACATGTAAATTTTAGTTAAATGCAGTAGACATAACTATTTCTGAAGATTTACGTCAGTATTTGTGGCGCAAAGCGAGTAAAATTGTACTTACTGTTTTGACTCTAGACAATAGTTGAGACATTAGCTTTAAGTGGCTTGAAGAAGAAATACACAAGGGAAATGTATAGACGACCTTCCATCAGCAAAAAACTGTTTTGACGGTTAATAGTGGTGTTTGTTTTAACAAAACTATTTCGATTGCAAAAATGACCTTTTACATTACTTAGCAAATATTTCGATGCTGGGGAATAGATGTGACATTTTATCTCAGCAGTACAAAGAGATGAGCAGAAATTTAAGAAATGGCTAAAAATCAAGCAGAAATATTAAAATTCATACCCAAAAGAATCTCCAGTGTATTGATATTTGAACATAGCTTATGTACATGATGTGAAGACTCCATGGTTCAATTTGCATAGCCAAGATATTGCTAGGTAAACAAAATCAAAAACCGAATACCAGAAGTTTTCTTGATTATCCATTATTTAAAAGGAAGGAGTATCACGTTTAACTATACATGTTTAATATTCTGAAAGTTTGAGCCCAGTTGAATAATTTGTCGGGAATGGAATGAATTTTTATTGATTTGTAAGAACTAAGTTTACAAATACTGACTTAATTTAAAAGTTTAATAAGAAAATATCGCAGTCAATGTCTAAGGTTTACAGTTTCTTAAAGACTGTATATAAATTATAAATGGTGTCAATGATACATCAATTAAGTGAGTTTGTTAACCAGTCAGACAGTTTGACAGAGATATTATGGCAGATAGAAAGAAAAGTAGAAAGCTAGACAGATTAAAGTTCAATAACACACTTTTCCAAACTGTCTGACAGGGTATGTAAACTGACTAAATGAAAAGCAAGAGAAAATGTGTACACCAATCACTGGTTAGATTAATAAACTAATTTACTGATGTACTACCAGGGGAGGGGGGGGGGAGTAATGAAGGGTTTCTCTTCACCCCCACGACTCTACTCGACTTGGATTTTAATGATCCCAAGGGTACATATTGTTGATATTGTTTGCAAAAGATGTATAGAAAACACTATTAGGAACATAAAATCATAGTTTGCCGGAAAATTCATGATTAATTGATTCGTGCAGGGGATATGCAAATGGGGGTTTCTTCATAAAAGGCAGTTATTTAATCTCATTAACTCCCTTGCATGACACTTGTACGAGTCAATTTACCATAAATGTATTGGTGACTTCAATGTATCGATAGTATACACTCTACGTAAACAGCAAATAATCAGTTCATATTAATGCTGATAATTAAGGCACGGTAATTGCCAGTATAACTGAACAGGCTTTCGTTTTTACTATATATTTTTAAAAACGCTGAGCTCCTAACTAAAAAAGCCATTATTTTCACGAAAACTTGACCCAAAGTCACTAAAAGATTTTCCATCTGATTTAAACGTGTTATTTCAACTTGTTTATTGGTGCTGAACATTAAGATACGACATTTTTTATTTTGACCTTATCAGTGGAAAAATGAGCCCTTATGACCTCACGATCATACTGGACCTCATAACGCGAGAACTAATGGTCGTACCTTAGAAACAAATACATATTTGTAATTGTCTTGGCAACACCTTTCTTTTGCAGCCAGTATCAAACTATTCTGAGCACATTGGATTTGTTACCATTGGCCAGCCTCTGTGGTCAGTTTGCTCAAGTTAATTTTTGGCAAAACCATGAATTTGTGTCTATATACCCTTAGGATCATTAAAATCCAAGTCCAGTAGAGTCGTGGGGGTGATGATAACCCCTTCATCTTCCCCTCCCCCGATGATAATTCCCTACTTGATACAACAAACGATAGCACCTCTCTAAATTTGAAATATCTGACGTAAATATTACAAAAGCGTTGTCGAACGCCATTTTATATTCGCCGTTTTTGTCTTTATTTTTTAATTACAGGAACTACCAGGCTACGAATCTTTATTATATACATTAGTTACAAGCTTAGCATGATTAATATTCCACTGAATGGGGAACTGTCGTAAAGAGTATGCGAATAAAAATACTTAAAGTGATTCTATAGTTATTTATATACAAGGCCGTTTATGTAAATAAATCAATACAACAGTTACCATTTCGGTTATTTGGTTATGGCAGATGTACTTAACTATCAATCACATTGTGACCTATAGAAGAAAACAACTGATTCGTCAGTTGGCAATAATAACAACTTCCACTAATCACCATTCCACTTCGAGACATGAAAAAGCAAAACGAAAACGCCAGTCTCATAAGTCATACGGCCTAAAAACGATGATCAAAGTGACACAAACTGTTTTCAAACTTCAAGAAAAAGACATTATTAAAAGTAAAACTTCAGACAGGCTTCAGAAAATCGAACAAGCTTCCAATTAGTTTTCAAACTACAAAGTTTAAGCGAGAAATAACAACGCAAAAATTGAGTCTTAATGACGTCTTTCGTAAATTTTAAAAAGCTACTCGACATAGTAGTTTGTACATTTTAAACCATAAAATGTGTTAAAAACAGGTTCAAAATCATTGAAAAATCGCAACCGCGCAGATGAAAAGGGTGATTATCTACGCTTTTTATGAATAACCATACATTTAAAAGAAAAGCTGTGTGTATATTACTGCGCATAATTATTGATTGACTGCTTTAGTTTCCAACCTATTGGGTTTCAAAGAAGTTCAGCTTTCAATTAGAGATTGTTCAAGTAGGTATATTCACATTTTAAATGGTGTTTGAGAATACAGTTTAAATTATAAACATACAGGTACTACCCAGGATAAAGAAGGTGTTCTTCCCTTTACTAGCGCACAAACTGAAAGCAAAAGGCGAATAAAAATTTATTAAAGCACCAATTCAATTCAACTCAATTTTATTGACCCAGAATGTTGGTCAACAAAAATATTGGCAAAAAAAAACATTAAGCAAAAAAAAACGAGGAAGAAAATATATGTAGATTAACGTAAACATCGTTATACTGACATGAACAGAGTAAAACAAATTCAAATATTATCAAATAGTTGTTAGAATGTACATGGATGATTAAAAATACATTAGGCTTATGCATGAAGCAATATAATCATAGCTTTCTTGCATATATCTTTTAGCGGATTGTCATACCCATATTTGTAGTATATATGTACGTTAAATGTCTTATGGCTAATTGAGGTCAATAAATTACAGGTGTACAAATAAATCATAGTGCCAATCATATAATAGTGTTTACATGTTGTGTCCCGTTTGGCTTAATATTAACATGATGCGAAATTATGTATTGTGCATTTTAAACACCCAATGACACATATTTAAACAAACGTGATATTAACGTAATTGTAATGTGCAAAATGTATTTCATAAAACAAAAGCTTTATTAGTCGAAGTCGACGCAAAACATTTGATCTCACTTTTTCTCTCTCAACCTCTCTCTTCCAATCTCCCTCTCCCTCACATTAACTTCCTAACAAAGGACTGTTACACTCTTGTCCAGTGGAAGGTGGCAGTAAACTCACCGTCCCTATTCGAACCCGGACCCTCTCGCATGTGAGGCAAAGTGCCCAACTGATGATGCACACTTCATTATTTCCTGATTGTGATTTGAATTGATTGCACACAACTCCTACTTATAATTTAATTTGAAGTAAGAGATTCAATGTTAACTTGGCACACTGGTACAATTTTCTCACATCCATACAATGACGAGTGCTCCTCAAAACTGATTGTTTCCAAACCAGTAAGCACTAAGCACAATTCAAAGTAAAGTATTTTTCTGTTTAACTGATTTCTTCTATTGGAATAACAATAAACCCCTTGGTCTATGGATTTAAAGAAAGGGGATTAACGGGTTAAAGAGATTATATCGAAAAATACAACTTTAAATCCTTTCACCCCGTCTTTCAGTGTGAGAACTATTCATTTGGGAGTGCTCACGTATAAGGGTAAACCAAAATCAGATTTGTTTACTCATATGGGGAGATGAGGTGAGGGGGGGGGGGGCTACAAAGCAATCCTTATTCCCCAAGTATGATTTGTTCCTTAGATCAATCATGATATAATTAAACAGAGGAGAATAAAGGGTGGCTTTGATTAGCTTTGTCATAGGTTGATGGATCACATGTCACAAAACAAAGCTATAGATTGCAAAGCAATATCGATATTTATTTATTTATTTATTTATTTATTTATTTATTTATTTATTTATTCATTTATTTATTTATTTACTTATTTATTTATTTTTTATTGTGTACGTTGATGTATTTTGTTTGGTCCGCGCTTTATGTGTCGATTAAATCGAATACAAGAAAATGACATCAATAAATAGCGATCTGCGAACTTCTTTCTTCTCTCAATCTAGAACTCAATTATCTTTTATCACTTAGAGTAAGACACTATTACATATTTTTTTTAAATTATATCATCTTGGCCAAAAACAGTGCTAAATTTACTACTACGATAATTTTATCTTTACACGGAAATTGACACTGTATCGGGGTTTGACTGTACACTTATTTCCTGTAAAACTATTCTTTCAATCACATTGAGCTGAATATTTATTACTACATGTGCCAATGCAAAATGTAATACTGAAATATTAATTGAAATCCCATTTAGTCTCGTCTAAAATCCTCTCGTATTTGATCCTCACTTTATGTGCGCATTCTGAGACGATATGGCAGTGACCATGGTATGGTATACATTGAGAGTGGTCTACAGCTCAAGTTCTACCATTTTCTTAAAAACAAAAATAATTTGTTTGACCTAGCGTATCAAGGATCTCTTTCACAAACCTCACTGAAAACAACTTTAATGTCATGAATCTACACGAGACCACCTTGTTCTTATTGGACAAATGGGTGTAAATTGAGACAGCCAAACATTAAATAAAAACAGCAGCACTTCTTCCTTATATTTGATAAGTACGATACAATTTCATGTAATTCATCATTAATTCGGTCCATTTTTATTAGAAAACAAGTTGAAGCGTAATGCAAAACGTGGTCAATCACGTGGTCAAACACAATATCAATGAAATTTTGGACATGTGAGGAATTCTTTTCTTATAAAGAAATAAAACAGTTCATGCCAAACTTCATTCTCAAATGATATTTTAGAAAAAGGTTTATTGAACTTACAATTTTAGCTATTGAAAAGCTCATCGTTAGTAATAAATTGACAAATCAAATTTAATGACGTTTTTCAGTATACATGTACTATTTGAATTGTCGACGCGGTAGATATTTCTTTAAATACGTGGTTTATCCTGACCAGGAGCGTATCTAGGAAAAATATGTGTAAATGGTGTACATCTAAAGCATTATTTCTTTTTTTCTCTCAGATCGAGAGGTACACTACGCGATACCCCCTCCCCTGGATACGCGCCTGATTTCTGATAGCTATTAATATGCGAGTTGTATGTTCTTTATGAGAAATATATTCTTTTGATTAAATACCGTTTATGTTTTTTAAGAACTTTAATGCTCGTTCCTATCTACTTTGGGTACCGTGATTGGTTAGTTTTACTTGATGTAAATGTATTGGTAAGTTGCTAGTTGTTATTTGAATTGTAAGTCAGTTAGGCACGAATGATGAGATAAAGATAAAAGTGTATGATTTTCAATTGATCAAAGAGAAGCAAATGAAAGGGATATCGCATATCGGTACAAATTAAATTGTTGGTTACACGTGTAATGATAAAAAAGACTTTGAAAAAAATATCTCTGAATTGAAAACGAATTTGATCCAGTATACGTACATATTTAATCAATGCTTTTAGCAATTAACTTTCCTCAAAAATATCCTTATAAATTTGGCGCTCCTTAATAATGTCATTAGATTACATAGCAAGAGAACATCATATAAACTGTATTATAAAGAAAAACAGATTTATTTCAAGTATCAAAACTCTTCCTATGAATGACGAGTTAAACAAGATTGAAATATTTCCGGTATTCAAAAGAACTTAAGGTGAATGATTTTTTTTGTATCAACACCAATAAAAACACGTAATCAGTCATTGAATTAGTTGCTTGATCGTACCTACATCGACCATGCGAGGCATGCGTTCAAGTTAAGGGAACGCAATTTACAATTTATATAAATAAAGTTACCAGTTTCTGCCAAACAGTCACATATAACAACTTTCCTGCTTCAAATATAACCATGCATGGGAGATTTTAAAGATACTTGAACTAAATAAGATATGATATGTTATAGGTTCCCTAAACATCTCGGCTACGCGTACCCTAAATTTACAGTGAGGATTTATTACATATTATGTATGATTTACGAGCTATTGAAACCCCTAACTTACATCTTAAACTGATATATTTGAACAATCATGTAAAATAATTTTACGAGATTCGGAATACATAATACCCAATTTTATTAACTGCTAGTCCTGAGAATTTAAATTATTATTTGCACGTTAGACTCTACAGCAGAGTTGACGTTTCCAGACAATCCAGGTAATAATCAAGTCATATTCTGATATGGAAAAATACTGCTTACCAATATAAAAGTACTGGAATGCTGAATACTTTGACATTTTAAGGATGAAAAATATTCATAACCAGCAGAATCATTTCCTCTAAGTGCTAATGCAACTAGAAAAATGAGTACTCGTAGAGAGTACAACCACGCACATCAGACACAAAGGGCCATAACTCTGTCAAAACTGTTTTATTTAAAAAAAATTAAATTCCAGCTTTTAGGGACACGTTAATTAATCCTCTGTGCACAAGTTCAGATTTCTATCTTTGACAATGGCGCAAAAAATTAACAAAGACATATAGCAAAATACTCAAAAGGGCCATAACTC
>JAUUEB010496513.1:0-10498 GCA_032362205.1 Clione limacina
AATTTAGTGTCATATTTTGGGGGGAGAAAATAATTTGGATGTACATCACCCCTCCCTCCTCACCGAGTAACAAAATTACTTTAAAATGCACCATTTAACCATATTTCAAAACTTTTCACCTCGCTACGCTCGACTTGTTAATTATCTCCCCCACCAAAAATTCCTTCCTTCACCCCTGATTAAGGAATCAAATTACCAAACAAAGTGACCACTGTACGAGTTAATTTACTCTTACATATTTTGGGGATAAAATCATGCGGATGTCCATCATCCCCCACCGGATACCCAAATGGCTTTAAAATGCAGCATTAAGCTTCCATATTTTAATTTTTTTCGACTCGCTTCACTCGACTTGTTACCTAATCCCCTCCCGCCAAAAATTCCCTGCAACACCCCTGATGAACGGATCAAATTGCCAAAGAAAGTGAACAATGTACGAGTCTATTGACTCTAATATATGTTAGGGATAAAGTCATGAGGATGTCTATGCTAGCCTGCCCCTCAAAACAAACTTTGTCCCCCCAAAAAAAAATGACTTCCTGTGTACGGGGCTGTGTGTTTAACCGTTTTTTTATGTAGACATCTCTTATGTTTATTTTTTTATGTTATTATTTACCTTATCAAAGGGCCATTACAAGAGTGGCAGCAATGTCAAAAAGTTACCCTTTTCAAATAAAGTTGAATTAAATTGAATTGAAATGAATTGGATTTCTTATTTTCGATTTTCTTTAAACACAACTCATCATTTAGCTAGCTGATTTTTTTTTAATTATAGAAGGAAACATCAAAGCACATTGTTTCAATTGATTTTAATAAAGAGATTGTGCATTATTCAAAAATCGAAAACAATATATGCTTTTAAATGGGACCTATTTTGTAGCATAGTTTTTGCAATAGAACGCTTTAAAAGTCGTTTTGGACCAGAAAGAAATTTAAAAAAACATCACTCAGAGTCGGGTGGGGATGCTCCATCCATGATAAACAAACCTAAGCACAAGACCCATAAGCGAAAGCAATCTATGTCAAATCTAAACATTTCCATATGTTATAGGATATGGTCAGTCATGACGTTTGAGTTAAAATCTTATGGTATTTTGCCAAATATTGATGGCAATTCTTCATATAGTTTTCACAAATTGATCCACATTAAGACATATTGAGTTTCGTCTGATATCTTCACTTTAATAAGTACATACATTATAAAAACTTTGATTATATACTGTCTGCCATATGTGACATCAACATTTTTTGTATAACTTTTTTTAAAAATTAAAGATACAGTTTTGATGTATCTCTTACCCAACTACTGTTTTTTTGTTTTCTTTCAGATAATGATTACATGAAGTTTCTTTATTTGAAAGACGAAATGTCAACAATGTACTTAATGCGGAATATGAAGACGGTTTTGGCTAAACAAAAGTTTGCTGAATTGCCGGTTCAGCTTTTCTGTAGCCGTTATTCTAAACTTTTGTTTTTTTCTAACGCCCACTTTTGATCATTCAATAAATGAAAAGCCCCTCAAACCTATCTTCTACCTCCCGAAAAAATGCTATAATCTTATTATTTTTTTAAAACCAAACATCGTTACCTTAATCACCAAATTTGTTACAATCGATCCATACATAACGATTTGCTCTTGGAGGGAGTTGCCTGCTCTCCTCTTCCTGTAATTATTTTAGGCTAGGCGTTCTAGGCTTAAGCCCTTTGATCTGTTGTTCGCCATTTCTTGCAGTATTAACCAGAAAAGTCTTCTCGTTAAAGCACGAGTTGAAGCAGGGTTTTTTGTTAAGCAAAAGATCCAATTTTGTTTTTGTCAATGCCCCAGTGTATTTTGCGAGTGTCTGCTCTCTGCATAACAACAGTTGTAAACTTAATATTATGATACCCTTACACCTTTGATGTTCCTTCGGGTGTTTTCACTTGATATGCTTTATTTAATATCAATTAAAATTAGTCATATATTTAGCCGAGATTAGGTTGGTAACATGGCATTATAGAAAAATTAAGACTCAAATTAAAAATAAAAATATATCCAGGCCATATCTATGATCTATGCATATGTACCATCTCGACCGTGGCATGACCACACATTTAAATCTAGTTTAGGGTTGGATCTATATTTCAAATTGACTTTGTAATGACCATCAAAACTGTCTCTTTGCATCAAATATGCCGTTTCTTGAACACCACCTAGCTATGTATACTAAATTAAGCTCCAATATTACCACCAAGGCATCATTTAATTTATAAATGACTGTGGCAAACCTACCCTGTCAACGGCATTTGCATTTTACGTACGCATTTTTCAAAATATTATATGACGTATACCTATCTAAGTCTGGATTAGGTAGTTTCAAAACCATTCAGTCCCAGGCTCCAGCCATGCTGCAAATGCCTAGCTAATATTTACATACCTATGACAAAACCATTATTGCAATTAAGGTAACATCTCATCCCGAGCTAGGCTGTATATTTTTGCCATCAAAGCAATGTTAAGACACTAAGGGTTTGAGACGTAAACATTTTAGTCCAAATATAGCTTTAACATAACCATTTAAGCTAAGAATAAGCTGTAGTCGGAATGAAAAATGACCATCTACGGTACATTTCGGTCTCTATATCGTTTTGACAATAGTCCTGAATGGTTTCATTACCGTGCACAGCCTACTTACTAAACATGTCAGTACATCCAATAAGTTTACAGATTGCATATTTATCCCGAACCTTGAAAACAGTCGCAGCCTGCCTCAAGAATACATGTTGGATGGGATGACTACAGAGCTGATAATCTGAATGACTCATGAACAAAGAGGAACATATACACACATGCAAACACGATTGGACTTTCACCCTGGTCAACAAAATTAAGCTGTTTGCTTCTCATAGTACAAGCATTGAGCAGTTTAGCTGGCCACCAACACAGGTATATAACATCCCTCGGCTTCAATCATGAGGAAGCTGACACAGTGATTGTGAACAATGTTGTGCATGTTCTTCAACATGTGGCAAGGAGTAGTGAAGTGCGTACTGTAAATATATATGTGTCATGAGTTCTTGCCGGGGTTTTATAATCTCTAAACATCATAAACAAATGTTGACATCTTGGTTGCTTTTTGCATGGAAACTAAATATGAATGTTATCATATAAGTATATCTGCTCAAATCTAGAATGTAAATCGAAAGCACTGTCTGTCCTTCGTGCTTTTAGGTAAGATTTGTGTATGGAAAGTCTAGCATCATGACATAACTGATGCTATTGAAGATCTCGCAGAGTAACGTTTTCAGAACTTTGTTAACATTTCAAGACTCTGGAGATACATACAGTTTGTCATTTTTAAGATAAAACGAGTCATCTAACTTCACTAAATGAATCCAGAAAGATAATTGTTTTGTCAGATGAAATGTGCTATGGATAAATTACCACTAACTAGCAACTTTCTTCAACATCTGCGACGTATATTGTAACAGACTTGATATTTGGGCAAAGAGCACACAGTCACAACCATTTTGTGATTTGATGCAGCAATTCGTATTGAAAAAACACATGATGTGTGAATGGCAATTGCAGAACGTTTACAAAAACGTGCAAAGAGCTAATCAATGGTTAATGTTACAGTGACAAGGCTGTTTTTAGGTCAATTTGGGGTACTTTTACAAAAATAAGAAAACACGATTTTATCATAAATTATTCAAAAAAAATAACCCTTTTCCGTGTCATATATTTTACCAATGATGCTAAAGAATCCAAATAAGAAAAAAAACACAATTGACAATGCCATATATTGTTACCATCACAGTTTTTTAGCTGTTGTGAAAAATAACTGCCATCTTTAATTTACTTATTATGTCATAGATAAGAGTTGTACTTGAACTATATTATAAACATGTTTGTCAGCATAAAAGGAAAAAAAATGGATTTTGGTGTAATTCTTCAAGAGTCTATTCTTATTTCATGAATCATCACTGTAAACAATGGCAGCCGTCTTGAATTTACTGATTACTTCATAGATGTGGTGTTTCTTTCTATTCTCTCCACTGTGGAAACTTTCAATTGTATAATTTTATTGTTGAAAATATCTTGTTTTTTAGATCAACTACTTCTACCATACATTCTGGTACACTTCCTTGGAACAAATATGTAAGCAATAAGCCACAATAATATTAAAATATCAAACAAGCGTTTATATACTCATCAATGGTAAAAAAAACATATTGGAGATATTCGTAATATAGTTGAAAACAAAGTTAAAAACCTCTACTAAAATGGGTATCACGAGCAAAGAAGTATGGGGCAGAATTGGAGCCATACATTTTTTATGGGGGGGATGATGATATGAGCTGAGCAAAGCGAGGTAAAATAGTTGAAAACAAAGTTAAAAACCTCTACTAATATGGGAATCACGAGCAAAGAAGTATGGGGCAGAATTGGAGCCATACATTTTTTATGGGAGGGGTGATGATATGAGCCGAGCGAAGCGAGGCAAAAGTTTTAAATAGGAAGATAAATTGAGCATTTTTAAGCCATTTTGTAATCCGGTTGGGGAATATAGAGTAAAAAAGTGACCGTACGGAAATCATTTTTGGTAGGGTTTATCTTTAATATAGGTTATTGGAAATTTAGAAATAATTCAAATAAAAAGGTGCATTTTAAGAACGTCTAATGGCTAAAAGATTATATTTCTAATGATAATAAAGTAAAATTACGGTAAAATCGGGACTTGGCCCCGAAAATTTTGAAAAAATGTTGTAAAATGGTGCCTTTTAAAGGATCCTGGAAAAAAATCAACATCTTTTCAAAAATCAAGGGTGGGGGGCAAGTGCCCCCTCTTCCCCCCCTACGCACATGGACTCCCATGTGAGTTGTTGTACGCAGATGATTTTGTTTTCATAACATAATCTGCACATAGTCTGGAAGTAAAGTCATGTATTGCGAAGAAGGGCTTACATGTGAATTTTGCAAAAAAACGAGGGTGATGCATCTTCATCTTCTGCCCCAACTGTTACACTGAGTCCATGCTAGATGCAATTCCAAAACCTTTTCAAAATCAATGCTTGTGTCAGCCGAATTTGTTCTAACTTTTTCAAGCCTCTATGTTTGCTTTGACGTACTAGTTCTTATTGGAGATATTCATCCGTTTGAACTTGGTTATATGATGCATCTGTTTTGTCACTGAATCAGTGGTTTACAAGATTCTTCTTTATCTTACCATGCTAAATAAAACTGCCTTTAGCCAACCCACTATTTTATCTCATTTAGTATTGATTGTAGAAGCTTGATCTCAATGGCAGGGTTCCAGAAATGCTAGGCCATTGTAAGGAGGGGCTGGAAGTAAGAAAAATAATATTTACAGAAACTTTTTTTTAAACTTCCAGTCCCCTTCCTTACAATGGACTTGCCTGTCTATCCTCAACATTGTTTGGGAATTTGAAAAAATGTGTGTGTTCAACAGTTGTTTAAAGTTGATTTATTTGGTATTCTGTGCTAAAAATATACCAACTTTTTCAGAATGTCATGCTAGTGGGAGTGTTGTATTAAGCTTGGTATTCTTATCTTTGACCACGTTATGTTTACATGTTCAGCGAAAACGGTTTTATTGTAAGACATCCTGTATTGTTAGTGTCTTCGAGAGCTGTTACCTGTCAACACGTGTGTCATAAATATGTCTACTATTAGTAGGGCTGTAGGTGAAGTTAGTGACAACAGGCACGTAGCCATTGGAGACATGGGGGAGGTGAGAGCAGTCGCCTACCTGAAATCGGACCCCCCTCAAATATTGTTAACAACATTCTCGTTTTTGTTGGGGTTTTGTCCTAACTATACTTTTCATAAAAGATGTATCATGCTTCTTAATTTACTTTAATCTTCCTTAAAAAACACCATTTTGTGTCAATAATTTCAAAATTCTTTGTGTTGGCAATAATCAGTTTAAAAGTGTACGAAAAATCTATACCAGTTTTGCTCCACCAAAACTGTAGGTCTAGACGGGCCTGTTGACTGACACATCAAGTCTGGTCAGTTTTGACATCTAAGAGTCACGGAATATTTTTTACTTACTCCATATCCCTGTTTCAATAACCACCGATGACATTGATGTATCATGTATGTATCTTATACCCACTCTTCTAAATGATATGTTGTTATTTTTTGTCAGTGTTTCTTTTCTATTCTTCTTTTTCGCTCACTTGAGAAAAAGCACTTAAATGCCCCCCCCCCCCCTGTTCCCCCAGTTGAAATTCCTATATACGCGCCTGTCGCCATCCTAAATTACGGGTCTGGTCAAATCTGAGATCCGACATGTCAAGGGACTTGGCAGTAACACAAAAGCACTCGGTGCTTGTACTAACTAGTCCAATTGTTTCTGTTTTCGATTATTTGTGTTTTGATAAGTACGAACACTCAGCTCAGCGCTAATAAAAACGTATAAGGGCTATACACGGATTTTGTTTAAACATGTTCATGTTAACTTGGACATGTTACACTATCTTAGTTATGAGTCGTCTCG
Organism: Clione limacina; assembly: GCA_032362205.1. Lineage (NCBI taxonomy): Eukaryota > Metazoa > Mollusca > Gastropoda > Pteropoda > Clionidae > Clione > Clione limacina. The sequence goes on from JAUUEB010496513.1 coordinate 6,504, forward strand.
TAAGTCGTCATGAATGCTGTATGATCCCTAATCCCTATATTGATTGTTCATCAATTTTTGGTCTACGGGCGGAATATCGGAACTTTGGGCTTACAACATGTTTTTCGAACGCGTTGCACTACATAAGATGTTGGGTGTGGCAACATTGCACTCGTACTTCATACATCATATCTATAAACAGAAAACTGTCACTGGCCTTTTCAGTCATGGCATGAATCCCTTAAACATAAGCGTTACTAAATTTTATTATTAGCTTACACACACGTTAATCAATCGCTATACTCATTCGAAAGTCATGGGTATTTCAGGCGCAGAGATACGTGTACTACTTAGCCAGCAAAGTGAATGTTAGCAAATCATTTGTCGTTTGTCAATTTCGAGGACTCATTTCAGTATTGAAATTTTCGATGTGCACCATTGTTTCCGCTACCAAACTGTTAATTATGCAAATATTAAATTACGATTTTCTGGGCTCACAGTCAATATGGTGCAGTTTTAGTATTTCAAATATTATGAAATTATATTTCATGAATGTTGAGATATTGCAGCTTAAAGCTGAGTTAGTTTTAGTTCCGAATAACCCGATATAAACTCTTAATTTCTCAATTTCACTCAGCAATTGTCACATTTTTTGAACGCAATGGTACAATTAAAACCAACAGATGGTTGTCCAATAACTAATGACCGTTTTCGATCCATTTTTTTTAAATCTTGAAAACACAAAAATAACAGATGGATTAATATTGTAACCGGTTTCGGCCCAACTTCTCATCGGGTAATCTACCAGAAAGAGTCTTAAATCCTACTACTATACTTCTTTATGTGATTTGTCGGTATGGATATATTAAAAAAAACTACACGTGTCGGTCATACTTCCTTGTCTACCCATGCGTGTGACATTATCTTTTGGAATTTTATATGAGATCAATGTCATTGGACCACGCAATTATGCTAATAGGGTTCAACACGATATCACAGATTATGAATACAATAATACGTAGATGGCCCATTGGGTGACCATATATAAGTGTAGATAGTAGGTGAAAACAACCTGCCACATTGCTTGAATTTATGGTCTCAGCGATTCAGCGTTTTGCTTTTTTAAACAGGATAGCGATTTTTCCTTGGTTACAATTTCATGCAGTTTGCATTTCCAGGTATTTATTTGTTTCACATTTGGTCTTTGATTTTTAAAGCTTTATTGTTGAAATGAGAACCGAACTTACTTAGCGATAGTTTATATGACATTTGCTGTACATTGCGTGAAGTGTGCGTTAAATTAGAATAAATGAACAAACGTACGAACGCAATGACAATAATTGTGCTTTTTACATTTAAAAACTCTCATTCGTGAAAAGAGTATGCTTCGAGATTAGTAACTTCATGCCTAGAAATGTATATTTTGGTCTGTAAAAGAAATAAAAGTAACCTGACTTCATCATTGTAATAAGAAAAAATAAATGACATTTGTGTCTGTTCTTGATGGTTTGACCGAAATGCACCGTGCGTTGTGTAGACTTATGAGACTATAACCAGGCGCATAGCCAGGGGAACATAGGGGAATGTCCATTTCAGTCCCAAATGCTCTAAATTCTCACAATTTTAGCCCGTTATCAAATTGTCGGCCTCTTCGCGGCCATTGATTTAACTCAAATCAAATTAGTATCCTACTCCTGCTAGCTACGCGCCTGCGTATAATAATGTCTTATTTATCTTAACCTTTCCCTTGGACGTCTGAGTAGGAACGCCCAGACCTTACGTATTTATGAGACGACGTTAAATAATGTGAAGACAGGTTACACTGTCTGTGTGTAGACGTCATCACAGACAGACTGTTGTAAGACGTCTGACATTTACTTAACATCTTGGGTTATGTCGGTGTTTAGCATTGTATGCGAATATGAGTGTTTTGTGTATGGTTGAGTCTGCATTTGCTAGCGAATGTGATAGGCCAGAGCAGGACATGGCTTCTTCTCTGATGAATAGAACTTAAGTCCTCTCCATAGGCAAAAGTAATCTGTTCGATATGGATTTATTTAACCTGTATTGTAGTATTTTTGTCTGATGTCATAGCAATATATATAGCGCTTAAATGAACTCTTTGATAGCCCTGTAAAACATTCCATATTAGCAAATGTTTAAATATATATAAATGTTAGTGTTTTTCTTTGATTTGCGTGCTTGTGATACTTAAATTCGAGAAGCTTATTAGTATTAAGGTCAAGTTCGTCTCTTTCTTGTATGTCGCAACCCTTAAAAAGTCCCCAAGAGAGAGAGATAGTCAAAATGGGTATAATTGACTCCATCTAATAGCAAATTGCCACCCTCACATCTTCATCACCCGGTCTGTCATGAATGATAATAGAGCCTGCTTGAGGCTGATTGACATATTTTTCTATCCAATTTGCGGTCTGGGGTTGTTTGTGAAGAGCCGGGGATGTAAATCTAAATTATGTTGTTCTGATTGATACCCGTTTCATGCCAGGAACATTGATTTCCCCGCCAGTCTGCCTCCTCCGCCTCTGTGATATTGATTTTAAGCCCCCTGTAGGCTAGTTGCTCACTTCACGTTAGATTATCTTCTTAGAGCGTTCAACCGCTGTGATAAACTATTTCTAATACTCGCTACAAGTGTTATATCGGTTCTAAGAAATTCTCTTCGTCTCCACCAGTGCATATTAACGATTACTTCTTCCGGGATTCAATAATGGAGTAATTGAAGCGTGGTGAGTTAAATGACGTTTAGTGAGTACGTGGTAACAGCATTGATCGCTGTTTTATAATATTCGTTTGTATTGACAATGTTTTAGTTTTTAGTGGATCTTCAAGAAAGCGTATAATCTTCATAAAAAGTAACAAGGTGAACAATATAGTCCCAACATTTATGCTTAGTAAAGTACGATCAAGTGGCTTGACCTTCACCTTGGATAAGTCGACTTTTGCCTTTTATAAAACTTTGATCTTGAGGATGCCTTTCGAAGGTGAATAGTCGACTTGATCCAAGGCGAGGCCACTTGATCGTTCGTAGTATGAATTTTGGGACAATATTGTTCCCCTTTTATTGATCCTTTTTTATAATGACTAAATCATACTGGGACTCAACTCTTAAATTATCTCAAAAACTTATTATCTTCACATCTAGATTGAAATAAATGTTCATGTTCGCAAAAATATTGGCGAATCATTAACCAAGGAACTTAAAAGAATATCTATAGAGATGAATTGACTTAAATATGCAATAGGCATTTGTTTTACTGAATGAATAATGGACATTTGAGAATATCACTGAATGCTGTTACGTTTAAGCTGTTGCCTGTACTTTTTCTGTCTTTTTCATTTATTTTTCATTTTGTCGTCACAGATGGACTAAACGATTACCTGCATGTGAAATGAGTGCAATGTAATTAACTGTATTTAGGTGCGTGGATTATACATATATTCACAGATCAACATGAATATGATGGGGTTAATGAACCGTTAAACATCATTCGTTTATTGAAATGGATACCGCTTATCAGTCGTTATTAATCCATTATCATTACTGATTCAATCATGATGGTCAGATTGACGTAATGAATCCGCCGCTTAGATGAGAAAAACAAAAGAAATAGATTTTCGTCGGATAGCGATTCGAAGGTCACACAGTTTACAACAGCCAAGTATAAAATCATTCGTCAATTCACGAACATAAAAGCAAAATAAGTTTTATAAGAAATATATGTTCTGTGCTATCTCTGTTTACAGCCAAGAGTTTGTATTTTTACATCAAGTTTTCTTTTCTTTTTGAATGTCGATCTTACTGTAGTGCTAAATTCCGGACATTGACCGATAAAAATCTCAAATGTCCGATCGATTGCAACCAACCAGGACAAAATGTCCGATACAAACTACCTCTAGTGGGCAACTGTCCGATTCAGCGTTGGCCATGCGGACAATCGCGAAATATGTGATATGAATTAAATGAAATTATTCCACCACAAAACATATCGATATAA
>JAUUEB010496524.1:0-10498 GCA_032362205.1 Clione limacina
GCAATCTAGAATATATATAGGACGTGAGGAATGAACTACTTATCATTTTCTTAACCTTTTCTTTTTTTCGCACTTCTCTCAGGCCCGTACCCAGGAAGTCATTTGGGGGAGTAAACGTTTTTCTTGGAAGGACAGACTAGTGAGGAGATCCGCATGATTTTATCCCCAAAATATATGAAAGTAAATTGACTCGTAAAGTGGTCAGTTTATTTGACAACTTGATCCGTTCATCAGTTGTGTAACAAAGGACTTTTTTATGTAACATGCCGAGCGTAGCGAGGAGAAAAAAAAGAAATATCAAAGCTAAATGGTGCATTTTAGAGCAATTTGGTACTCGATGAGGGGGATGGACTTCTTCATAATTTTATCCATAAAATGTAAGAGAGTAAATTGACTCGTACAGTGGTCACTTTCTTTGGTAATGTGATCCGTTCAACAGGGGTGTAGTAAGGAATTTTTGTTCTGGGAGATAATGTTATAAGCTGAGCGTAGCGAGGCGAAAGGTTTTGAAAAATGGAATCTAAATGATGCATTTTAAAGCAATTATGGTACTCAATAAGGTGTGATTTATCCCCAAAATATATGACAGTTAATTGACTCATACAGTATTTATTCTCCTTGTCAATTTCATACTTTCGTCAGAGGTGAGGGGATTATTTAACAACCCGAGCGTAGCGATGCGAAAAAAATTGAAATATGGAATCTAAATGGTGCATTTTAAAGCAATTTTAGTACCCCGTGGGGACATGAATCTCACCAGCTTGTGACATTGGGGGACGAGACTCCAGGGCATTTTTTCACCCGCCAATCTGGCGGTCAGCTTTTGGATTTTACCCGTTAGGGCCGAATTTTACCCGCATTTGGCGGAAAGGCGGGTTGTTTCCTCAGTACTGCTTGTACGTCTTGCTGTGCTGTACATGTGAAGCATAGTCAAGGTAGGCTCCAGACTTGTGTATCTATATTTACTGTAGCAGCAAAAGATGTTACGATTTTAGTATAACAGAAACTATCCAGGCAGATAATACAGAGCAAATGACCTGACCCAAGAGTTCATGAACATGACACAGAACGCAGCCACCTTGATGTGAAACCAGAACTTGGTGAACCCTTAAGGTTTGGTGTCAACTAATCTGGTAAATGTAGCAGGGTAGCCAACAGACGACGAAGAGCAATCTGAAACAACATCAAGAATGCACCTGTTATAAAGTGGGTTCTTTATCAAGTTTGGAATTTAAATCTTTCTATCCAAAACAACACTATTGTTATTGAACTTCTAGAGAGTGCATATATGTTACATGTTTTAATAATGATTTTAATCCCGTATTGCAACACACTGTACTGACGCTAATTGCAGCTGATGTATTTTTAAGTGAACTCAGATGTGCTTTTGATGGTTTGGTTAAGTTTGTTAATTGCAAACAGGTTGATGTTTTTCCGATGTTTAAATCTATATGTAGGCTCATTAACCCAGTATAAGCACCCTATTGCATACATCGTAGTGTTTGTTTACGAGGTTTTCAGGAAAGAACTAATTACAATACAACAGGAGTGCTAGTTGAGCGTCATAAGATGCGTCTGGAGGGCTTATTTTCGTTTCTGATTATTCATTCTGTTATTTGTGTATATTTCAGAGTCAAGAGATCATCCACAAGTGCCACTATTTTCAATCCAAAACAAGTTGATTATCAACCTTTAGTTAATTAGTGTTAGTGTTATCTAGTATAAAAAGGAACATAGTTCCAAATAAATTCCTTTGGAATGCAGCTCAAGGTGATATTTGTTAGATTTAACGTCAAGAGGATTCTTCTTCTGCCACCTTTTGCCATCAAGTTCATTTATATAATTCAATAAATAATAGAATATGCTACAAATATGTTTGGTCAAGTTTTGATCCTGAGCTACGCCGGACAAAACCCTATAGTTAACAACTTTGCATCATTATTCACTAGTTGATACTGTCTTAAGGGTTTGGAGTATTCATATAATTAAAGATGGATCTTCTTATTTTCTCAGCTTCCCATCCATTCATCCACTCCTTTTTCTTGTGCAACATAATTCTTTGTTTTGCTGTTTCTACGGATGTTTGGAAGTCTTTTTCTTATTCTTCTTCATATTATGTTAATAACTCTGATGTCTGAGTATTTCATCAACTGTTTGGGCTCCCGAGGGCTGCTGGTTTAAAAACGCATTTTTTAAAAATACTTCGCTGATTTTACAGATTAAAAAGCCCATTTTGCATTATAGAGTTTAATATTAAAATCAAGGCCAAGAAAATCCATAGGCCAATCCAATACAGGATAAAAGCAATTTAAATATATTTATAAATTCTTTTCTGAGTTTCCTGATTCCATTTTATAATTCCCAGTCACAAATCGAGTTCCCCTTTTTTGAATTCTTTCTAGTTGATCTATGTCTACCTGTATCCCTCATCCCACACTTGGCAACCATACTCAAGACGAGGCCGGACGAGAGTTCGGTAGCATTTGGACTTGACATCCACAGAACATTTGGAAAAGTCTTATTTTTTTTCTGATTTTTCTGGGAGTGCTTCTCCTTGGTCAACAAGTATGTCACCTCTTGCATTGCCAGGTATGTTTGCACGTCCTGAGATCAATTGAATGGTACGATTGACGTGATCAGCGATAAAACAATCAATTGTTTTCATGAGTTTTCAAAAAATGGTTTGTATAGTTTCCCACTTTGTAAAGCTTGCATCTGAGAAGATCATTGTAATGCTTTTAAGTTTTCGATCCTCAGTTAAAGCATTTCTTTAGATAGACTAAAGATGATTCAATTGCTAGGGCTTCTGCTTCAAAATCTGAAAAAATAGTGCAACCTGCGTCTAAAATCTTCACATGTCTATATATACTGAGGGCAATACCTACATTTAAAGATCATCTTAAGGCTGACCCATCTGTATAAATATGAACGTAATCTTCAGGGTAAACATCAATCACTTTCTTTGTAGTGTTCAGGAGTTCGACTGGGTCTGTGTTATCTTTGCTGTTGACATTTCTTTCCAAGCAGCAGGTTAATGCCTTTGGTCGAGTAGAAAGTTGAGTCACAGTATCAGAAACGGAGAGTAACCGGTCCAATTCCAGTTGGAAAATACATGTCTAGTTGGTGAATTTGATTTAAAACATAATGAATCAATACGATTTATAGATGTTTTTTAACTTTTCTACATTCGTGCTGGCGTCTGTTGTTGAACATTTTGCGTTATCATCTCCCCGCCATGGGCATTATCTTTCACCACAGCTCATTCAGTTCAACCACAGTTCATTCGTTTTGAGTGTGGCAGCAAAGTTTAAAATTCACAAAAGCAACTTTTCTAGTCCTTAGCTATGGAACAAGTGAATATACGCCTAGAACCCATGTTGATCAGGGTAGAAGCTAGTTACGTTGTTTAGGAAATAGTTCTCGTCTGTCAGTTGCAGGGATCAGGCGTGTAGCCAGAATTGTGAAATGGCGGGGACAACTTTGGTTATTATTTAAGCAATGGCCGCGAAAATGTCTAATATTAGTTAAAAATATGCAAATTCAGGGCATTTTATAGCACAGTATACAAGCAATGGTCGCGAAGCGCGGACATTTTGGATCTCAAATGGGGGGGGGGACTTTCCACATATCCCCTGGCTACGCGCCTGGCAGGGATCAACCTATGTGATATTTTAATATTGATATACACAAATAAGATATAAACCATTACTTGTAGGGTTATATCAGCTACATGTTTGTGTTGGGGGTGTTCTTATTTTCTTGTGGCGGGCACACTTTAAACGGAGACACACATTTTGTCCATAAGACATCATGTTCGACCCAGACTAATTTATGTCAAATTCATAAGTCATCTTTTCGTAGAACTTGGTAAACTTTGATATTTCTGTCATACATTTCAGTCTTGATTTCATATCCCATCATTTTAACTTCATCGCAAAGTGTTTCTTCCTCAATATACATTCTAGTTCTAATGGAAATCGATTTTCGTATACTAAGAAAAAAAACGTTAAACGTTCTTTAAGGAGACAGTTTGTACTCGATGAACTATTTTGCAATGATAAAAGAAAGATGACTCATATTGCCGCACTGGCAAGTGATAATGTCTCAGTGGTGGCTTGAAACCAATTTAAGACAGTTGATGGATTTTAAATCTGGTTATTCAAACGCTCTAAGAGACCGAAAACAAACAACAGTTCGTATCTAACCACGATTATAACTGAAAAAGTTATTGCGACAAGTCTTCAATTTCACTGAGCACTTCATATTCTACCAACTGAGTATGTCATTACTATCAGGGTCTTTTAGTTCAATTCAATACAAAATACCTTATTATCAAGAAATAAAATTCTAATACTACTCAGTTCTTACTTATCAGAGAGGAAAATATGGGTCGAGATGTAAAGTGTATTTCATGATTGGTGGTTACAACTCTTGTCACGTCTGTGAACGTTGAATAACATGCTTATCTTAATCAGTTTATTGGAGAAGACACATATCTCAACTTTGCGTTTTGCTAGGACAGTATGTTGTATGTTAAAGTATAGTTCTTGGATCAATATGGTGATTTAAGAAAAGAAGAAGATTAAAAGGACTTTATTGTAATATACATATTATTCAACATACCACATAACGAAATTCTTTGTGATATGCAGGACAGCATTTACAATATAGTCACATAGAAATATACAAAGATCGTAAAACGTTCCAAGATAACAAGTCTAAATTACATAGTCCGGCATCCAGACGACTAATTCATGCACCCCCAGTCGCACAAAATAGCCACCATAAAATTGTTCTATGGGTCCATTAGAGTCCGTAATGAGTAGTTTTCAAAAACAATGTTGGTTTGCAAGGGGGGTAATTGACCAATGTCAACAGCAACCCCCTCTTTTCGAGCATATGCGCGTTGTTTTTTAAACTGGCCATATCTTGAGAACCAAAAGTGCTACAAGGGCCTAGCTACTATCAAATTATAGGTCATTAAATGCACTTTGCAAATTTGTAGAAACATGCTTATTAGCTTATTTGCATATTTGTAAAAAGCAATCAGAAAGTTAAAAAAAATGTTTTTGCCAAATTTGTCCACGTTTTCTATACCTCTGGAGACACTAGCCTATAACTTTCTCCAGTGAACATAATATGTCTAAAAGGTATTAGTCTATGGGAAACACATTATGAAGAAAAATGTTTAAGTTGGATTTTCAGCAATTTTTGTCATTTCTTTAACGCGCTAACAATCTGTACATCCGTATACGAAATGCCCCTACTTCTTTAATTGTATGGCAAGATCACCCACATGGTCTTTAGAATATGCTTTTGAAATGGCACGAAATTAATTGTATACAACACTGAGCATAGTGCCACTTGTTGCATGTCAAAATATGCATCATTCTGTGTCCTATTTTGTTTGTTAATTATATTACTTGACTCATATGGCAACGAATATTGGGTTCAAAACAAGATCCATTTCGAACGATGTTTTTGGAGCGTGGAATAGATCGATGTGTTTGATTCTGAATCGATTTGAACACAATTCTACTGATCACCCATTAAGGAAGTCTACGTGTCAGCAAAAAGATTTGATTTTAAACGTTTGATGAACATAGTACCAGGAGTAATCTTTTAACGCAACTAATGATCATACCAGTAACTTTGTCTTGTTTTTAACAATCATCAGTGATGATCAAAGTGTGTCTGATAAAATATCGCTTGACTTCGGCTTCAGAAAACCTCATAATGCTTTATCTCATTTTTTTCATTTTTATACTATACTGTTTTTTTAATGCTAACTATTTGCCAGACAAAAAACAGCATGATAAAGATTTACAAGTAAGGAAAATAAGAACAAGATATTCACCAAAATAGACAAGCTACAGACGGAGAGATTGGGAAAGAGAAGGGGAAATTGGACAGGAAAGGAAACATATGATGCTATGCATTGTTATTTTTTCAAATTGTCTTGAAAGAAGATAGATACTGCTTCTGACATTCTCTTCCGGGGAGGGTTACGGCCTTGGCGGAAGCAGGCGGATTGTGAAATTACTAATCCGATGCCATAGCCTGTAAAGATGGCGCAGTGCACTCAATAACAACGGTTCGTTTTGGCGCCGTGATGACGCGTTTGTCTACCTCTTATATCAATATTCACATGCTCATGTAGTGCTGTGGTCGCAATAAATGCTTTCAAAGCTTTGAGAGGAATTCATTAGCATGTGGATTTTGAAAAATATATCTTTTATTAAAATCCAGTTGGTATCGTGAATTGTGGCCTCGATAGTGGATTTCAAAATGCATTAGCTAATGTTTGTGTTAAGCAAAATATTTAAGATTCACCCCTAACTCAAAGTTTTACCGTATGGATTGGGGTATTATCCTTTGATCACTAATGTACAAAGTATATAGACTGAGTATAGTTTTTTAGAAAGTTATGTTATCATTTAAAGACTAAGTAACAGGGTCTGAAAAGACGAACTAAAAAAAATATGTTTGTAATAGAATGTACTGTTTTCGAATAACAAATTTAGTGTATTAGGAGAATATATACCGTGTGGCTATTACTATTATCTTTCCTATCCGAAAAAAAACAAAACACGGATAATGAAATAGCAGCATGTAACTGAATTTTATATTTTATTTTCTACTCAAAAAATAGCGAAAGGATTGCTAAATTATTGGAGAATATTTTCAAATTAGAAAACACTCCGGCGGTCAGAAAGACTTCAAAACACTTTCAAACTAATCTTATTATTTAAGGGATATTTGTTTACGGAGACCACGTAAATTTGTGTTTTGTTTCCGTCTTTTTCTAAAAGCTCTACAAAACCTTTTTACAGCTTTCGTTCTCTTTCCCAGGTCTACAGTTTGAAATGAGCTCAAGATCAGTCTACTCGCATACCGGAATAAAAACCTGACAAAAATGGGTTTTCCTGCTAAGACATTCAAACCAATATGTTTAGGTATAATGCTACTATTTAAATTAAGGAAATGGCAACGGAACAATATTTTAGTGCAATACAGATTTAAGCCTTAAAATGGCAACTAGGACTTGTTAAGTGGTTTAAAATATGATAAATTTTGTAATCTTACTTAAAATGCAACAAAATGGGCCAAAATGTTTTGTGAAAAAAAATAAGGAAAGTTATGCTTTTTAAGGGAAAACAGTTTGTTTACTGAACACTCGATATGTCAGGTGCCATTTGTGAAAATTCAAGACAGCCAATTCCGTGTTTAGCACTAAAGTGTCAGGTATAAGAAAAGCAAACGGCCAAAAGGGTTGCTACGCTTGTATGCAAGCTACGTTTACTCAAAATGTCAATATTTGAGTAAGAATATATAGTAATTAATTCAGACAAAACAATAGTGGTATTATATCTCAAAGGGACCATGCATCATACATAGAAATAGAGTGCACCATTTAAATCAATGATTTTATAATTTAAGGGGTACTTTACCAGTGAAAATATAAAAATAAAATATTTTGGGAAAATGCTTCCAAAAGAAAATCACATTTTCCAGATGAAATAATATACAAATCAGATCTCTCAAATACCAAATTCAAAATTGTCTTAAAGGCGGTACTTTAAATCCTTTTTTGATATAACAAATTAACATACAACCTTTAGATAAGTTAACTCGAAATTGCTTGCACTCGCTGTGGCAGAAGGGGTGAGAACATGTATGTCCAATCATGTCTATTGTGTTGGGGACAAGATATTTTTTCAACAAGGTGGTGGCCCAATAGTCCTCGAACTTACTGGGGCAGTTAGTAGACCCTTTATGAAGAGATAGGACAGTTTATACCTAAAAAGGGTAGACGGAGCTGGAGCGAAAATGATGCTACGAAAGATATGTGAATGATTCCAACCAACCAGGTTGAAGTTGTCCCACCAGTGGGATCAAGATATGACAAAGAAAGAAGCAAGGAAGTGATTGATCACCAACAACTAGATACTGGCTTTGCTGATGACGAAAGGTTGGCGAAGATACTCATTGAGATAGCAATATTATACTATATAATGTCTTTTTTTTAATATTTAAAACTTTTTCTTTAATGCAACTTTAGAATTCATTTTATGTCTGAGTTATTGTTAGAGGAATGTATTACGAAAATTTCCCGAAAGGGACGAAAAAAGGCTATCTTTTCTTATCTTATCTTATGCCAAGCATAACAATGGAAGGAGATTGACCAACCAAAAATGATGATAGAAAACTGCCTATTTTGGACATGAAGGTGTGGACAGACACTGAGTGCATACTAATGTACCAACATTATGAGAAACCTATGAGCAGCAAGACAGTCCTGAATACACGATCAGCACACTCATTTGCCTGTAAATGAAGTGTACACACTCAGGTGGTAATCAGGAGACCTGCGCTCTCAGGTCGAATTTGGAAGCTAAGACAGCACCAGTCATCACAGAGTACATGAGCGGAATGAGAGTAGCTGGTTTCAATGAAAACTATAGGAAAGAAGTTCCAGGCACGCCCTCAGAATATACGACAAGAAGTGGTACGAAGACAAGAACGGTGTAAGACCCTTTTACATACATTAAAACTGGAAGAAGGAGGAAAGAAGAGCGTTGAAAGAGAGGAAGAAACACCAATGGTCAACTAAAGGTGGATACATAGTCCCTATCTTTGTACCTGTAACACCTGAAAGTGAGTTGATGAAGCAGAAAAGTAACGGAGAAAGAGGCCAAGGAGGGTCTAAGGTTTAAAATCGCCAGGAATTGGTTGGGTTGTACAGTGGAAAGACATGAGGGAAGTCAATGCCACAGAAATAATATCAATTATGAAGTGGAATGCCAGCTGTGTCCAGAGACCGATGAAGCTGTGTACATTTGGGAGACAGCAAGAAATCTGTACACAAGAGGAACTGAACACCGTAACAGAGAGGACGACGAATTTATGAAGATGATTCATGAAGAGGCACATGGAGGAATGCCATGAGGGTCAGTTCAGTTCAATCAGTTTATTAGGCCATAAGCCAATAATCATTACATTTGTAAAAATAATTCAGTTAACAGAAAAAACAAATTGAAAAACACATGAAAAATACGTAAGGGTAAAGAGGAAAACTTTATTGCAAGGGTGACGCATACAAACAGGTATTGCATGACGAGGCAAGTAAGGGAGTCCTCATTAGGATATGTTGTAAGACTATAATTAACATAAGATCTGAATGGTTCCAACCACCAGTGTTTATGGTACAAAGCGAAGTGGTGAGGGAGTATAGGTTTAAAGGATAGGTACAGGGGCATCACGAGAGTAACATTTATTTATCAAACAGTTTGATTATCATTAATTAATTCAAGAATGTATATGGGGGTGATTAAGTGGTCCTGCTTGTGGCGCCCCTTCTGTTTAGATTGGTTGACGTTTTACATTTTGACTTGATTCTGTATATTGTGAATTTTTTGATGAATTTTACTTAAGCTTTTATACTTGTTTGCTTTTGGATAGTGTATATGCGTTGGTAATTTCTTTAATCATTTGTTAAGCCTAGTGGCGAAACCTGTTTGCTATCACTATTATGTCAATATTATTTTGTTTGTGTATTGAGAAAAGTTGAAAAAATGCTTCAATATTAGTTTAAAAGAAACAATTTTGAGTTGTATTGTTCTATTTTTAGTAGTGTACCTAAGTGTCTTATAAAAGCAAATAAGAAAATTGTCGAAATTTTCTGGAATACTGCTCCAACATTGCTTGTGTACAATAAACACATTGTGTACCCCCTCCCCTTTCCCAATTTGGTAACGTCTTTAGAAAGCATGAAGACAAGGATGAAACATTGCAGATAGTCAAATGGAGTAAATCTGTGAAGATAATCTATTCGAAAGTCTCAATTAAGAATACCAGTATAACGATAACATATTGATTTGATGAAGTTTATTCTATATTTGAAAGCTTATCCAAGACTAACAATAACACTAAAGAGCCGATATATCTTATACAAGTGCATTTCTGTGCTTTGGGATGCATAATTCCCTCTCAAAATGCAGGGGGGGGGGGCGGAAATAACAATTAGGAAAAATAATTGCCTTTACAAGATGGCCGCCATTAGATAGCCTTTAAAATGATTGGTCTTATATCTCAAAAAGTATTGACAATTGTACACAACATAAAGAACAAAAATACTTTATTTGGCCTTCAAACGTCTTTTTAGAGTAAAATGCGCATAATTGATCAATTTTGAGTTTTTACCTTTGTATTTGTCAGGAAAAATGAAAAAAATGCTATGTTGAATAGTTGAATATTTTGAATATGAATCATGATGGTGGCCATCTAAGAAGTGTTATAACTCTCTCAAATTACTATGCAGTCGTTGTTAGTTTGCTTACAGTTTATATTACGTAATTTGTGTATGTTTTGAAAAATCACCAAACCTTTATGAGTTATGCCAAATGCAATAAAATGAATAATTGCTGGCTGAGTTTATCTACCCAATTAATTGCAAACTCGTTAGATACCGATGGATGAATATCGATCTCGTTAAAAC
>JAUUEB010496546.1:0-10498 GCA_032362205.1 Clione limacina
TTATTAAAGAAAATACTATTTAGTTTTAAAGGCATAGAAAATATTGAAGGATTCACTGAATATTTGCATAATAGCTAACGGCGCCTCTGGGTTGTCCCCCCATTTCAAAATCCTGGCTACGCGCCTGCCACCCCCTCCCCTACATGACTCGGACGCTCGATTTGGATCTCACATTGCTCGATATTTTTCAAAATGTGGCCCCCCCCCTCCTAGAAAAAATACTGCCTACGCCCATGTCGCGAGAGGTCAAAATCAGAAAAGTGGATTTTCTCATAAATTAGCCAATAAATTAACTGATTTCAGAGTCAGATATTATACCAGTAATTCTTGAAGAATCTAAATAATAAAAAAAACGACAATCAAGAATTCGATAAATGGTCACCAACGTAGTTTTTGTGCCAATTAAGGGCCCTTTACCAAAGCTGATGACTTAGCATATCTTTCGATAATATTTTTGGACAAAATGTTGACATTTGTAAGGCTAAATTACTGACACATTTTCAGAACGTTACAACTAGTGAAACTAAACTTTTCAGATGTTTGAAAATAAAAATTAAATTCGCTTTTCTTTAGTCGGCCAGTATATAAGCTAATCGAGACACAAACATAGTTGGTACTCAATATGTTTCTATTAAGCGGTATGAAAATAAGAAAAATAACATTGTTCTAAAATATCAGCATACTGAAAGAAAAACTCTTAACTTTAAGGCATTTTTTTTTCTAAACTGCTTAATTCTCGGTTACCAATTTAAGATATGTTGGTGTTAAGCGGTATGAAAATAAGAAAAATAACATTGTTCTAAAATATCAGCATACTGAAAGAAAAACTCATAACTTTAAGGCATTTTTTTTCTAAACTGCTTAATTCTCGGTTACCAATTTAGGATATGATTGTTTAATATGTCTTTTTTTCCCATAACAAATAATAAAAAATATCCTAGCTAAAAAGTTTGCCACAATAGGTTAAAACCCTCGACCCCTCAATTATGTTAAATACAGAGAACAAAGAGGGGAAAATGGACCCTTTAAACCCCTCCCAAAAAATTTCCAACCAACAAATTCTTGCACACCCTCCTGAAAATGTCTTCTCAGATAAATATGAAGACATAGAAATCGAAAAACTAAGTATAGACAACTTTTCCACCCCTCTTATATAAAAATCATATAATCCTCCTGACTATCATTTTATTTCTATCGATAAACAGTGTTCACAGTGTCTTCTCATAAAGGAAGATCACTCAGTTTGATTTATGTAAATGTAGTGTACAAGTTTTAACTGTCATGAGCATTTTGTACAGTTTTGTCAATTATGGTTTATTTTTTATTGTAAGCAAAAACCCAAAACACATGTTTAAATTTTTTTTTTGCGCATTAAGACCGAAATGACATAGATAATTTAGTCGCCATCAAAATTTGACGTGCAATTTTATAGACTAGCGCTTTTACCCTGCGTTTACCCTGCATACACACGTACGGATCAATGTTTGCCCTGACGTTTTGCATTCATGATTTGAATTTTTTGCCTACAAAAGTTCGGATACTCCACCTCCCCATTGAAAAATCCTAGATACGCCCATGCGTTCAATCAAAAGAAGGAAACAAAACATGCATTTGCGTGGTCTCTGTAAAAAAAACTTTGTTTTAAGGGTACAAAAAGTTAAATAGTCAGAATCTAAATTATAAATCTGAGAATGTGCCAACTTACACCAAGAGCTTGACCACACGTCTGGTTTTATACCTGGTTTCAAGTCTATAGAGTTTAAACCGAGGCTATTGATTTTACGGTCAACTCTCAAGATCACCTGAAGGTCAAGGTTGGATGTGACGAAAACTGGACATGATTCATCTAGTGTGGTTAACTGTATTGAGAAAAATATTTGTCACCGTTCATTATCTTTAGTTATTTAAGGTGAAGAATATGTTAAGTTCTATTTATGAATATAATTATCATTACACGTATACAATACTCTCGGTTCGATCGAGGCACTATATTGAAGGCATAGCCCGCTGACAAGTTTTGAATTTATACACTAAGATAATGGAGACTTAAATGACTACTTTGTGTTCACATAGTTATGAATGGGAAATTAAAAGATAATTTTTCTTGCCCTTCATTCAGTTTATTTCCCATCTTGTTTCATCTTTTTACACTACATTATCTAACCTAAAAGACAACTCCTAAATACAAATTACACAATTTTGTGCTGTCAAACAACAACATGAAGCTATTGAGACAAATGTTCTTGCCAAAATGGCTGTTTCATTCAGACTCTCAAGAAATATAACTTCTCTCGGTATGTTATTTTTTTTTTATCTATGGGAATTATATAAGATAATTTCTTTTGCTTATTTGCAAGTAATCGTCTTATTGCTAATCTATTTTTGCAGAAGATACCATTCTGTACTTTCTACAATTAAATATAAATAATTTAATTACAAAAGACACAACAAAGAAAAAAATATCACAATAGTTCAAAAAGTTGAGATATTATTTAATTCTAAATTGAAATTCTAAATTCTAAAAAGGGTGGGGGTTGGTTGAATCTAGATTCGACTATGTTATAATCATCTTCAGTCATGGGTGGAGGATTACTTCTCTAAAATCACATATTACTTATCACCTAACTAAACACAACTAAATGAATTGAAAATAAAAATAAACATAACTTAATTGCATTTAATTTTCGCAGAAAAGTTCTCATATAACGGGTTATGAATCTTATTTAATACATTAATTTATAACCTAAAAAATGGTTTCAAATCAATATTGGCTGAAGGTCACCGAATGAATGGACAAGTTTGGCAATGTAAACAACGCCTTTCGATCTAAGACGCGAAGTAATACGTTCTTTTATGTCAAGGAACATTGTGAGTGCTTTGGATGTAGCTACGGTTATGCCTTCTAGCTTTATCTGTGCAACGATGGTGAATAAAGGAGACTTGTTTGTCTGGAAGATTTGAAAATATCTCTACTCTAAAGAAACGTCAATGCCAACTGCTCTGAAGAGCTTTATGGATGGTTTCCGGCTCATCAAAACCTTTTCTTGAGAGACCAATCTTCATCTTTGTGAATGCTATGCCCCATAGGCGTACGGACTCATTTTTACTTGGAGGGCTTTGCTTATATTACCCGAATTTTTTTTTATCGTTGGCCGAATTTTTCACAATCCTCAAATTTACAAATATATATATCAGAATGTTTGCATTTGTGTGTCTTTGTGCTATTAACATAATACTAGTACTATAGTGGCACGGGGGAATGCTCCCCGGAAAAATAGATACATGCATTTATGCACATGGCTCATGAAGAGAACCCTTTCTTTTTAAGAAATCAAAAAGTATATACACATTTGGTATAAAAAGGTTACGCAAGATTTAAAATGATTTATGCAACATTGTATTTATGTTTACGCGGATGCATAGATCTCGGAAAATTCTTGAAAGAGTTATTGCAAAATGATGCATTTAAGGGGCACCTTGGAGAGTCTTGTTCTATTCATAGTGATAATAAAGCGTATTTTTTGTAAGATCAGGCTACTTTGAAAAGAACACTACAAAAAATGCAAAAACAAATTTATTTACCGGGATCGACAAAACACACAACAAAAAACACAAAAAAGAGAAAATATTCATACGGTACCCCAAGTAAAAATGTAGCTTTTAACAGTACACTCAAGATCATGATAATCAAGAAGACACCAAGACACTGTTACGTCGCACCATTGCACAGCGGCTTGATTTCTTGTGTTCCTTCTACAACAACATATAAGGTAAGCTCATTATATACGTCATTATCTTGTTTGTTATTCTTTGTCTTTGTCGCCGAATTTCAGGTGCTGCTTTGACTGCTGATCTGTATGGCACTGGCAGGAGGGTTGGTCTCAGCTCACCCGTTATTATGGGCCAAGCATTATTCGGCTCCGGGTCAATCCTCTTGGCGTGACATGATGCAGTCCAAGCTGCTAAGGAGTATTTGGCGACTGAGTAGAGGAGGACAATGGCTGTTTTTCGTAGGATTTTGGGATCTGCTCCCCATTTTGAGTTAGCAAGCTTGCAAAGGAAGTTATTTTACATTTTCCCTCACTTTCTTTGCGTGCTCAGCAAAAGACAGTGTTCGGTCGAGTGTTTCACCGAGGTAGACCTGAAAGTTGTCATTCTGCAATGTCTCTCAATTCCACAGGATCTTCAGTTTACTATGTGCCTGATGGTTGTTGAAGTGGAATGCACACACTTATGTTTTACCAGGATTGGAGTTAAGAGAGGTTGATTTATAGTAGTCTGTAAGGATACCTAGGGTGGCTGGTAGTATCTTTGTCGATGGTTTCGAACGTGCACGACTGTGTTGCCAGGCATAGATCATCGACGGATCTCATCACACTCTGGATCGTCGTTTGTGTAGATATCTAAGAGTGTGGGGCCAACACTAAGCCCTCTGGGAGTCCATTCTTCCGGGTGCACAGTCGGCTATTGCTACCATCCTTTTCTATGAAGAAGCGTTTGTTTCTAAGCAGAGACTGGACAACCTTCACAATCTTTGTATGGCGGACAACTTTGGGTACCTTGAGGAGGAGTATTCTGTGGTTCACAGTGTCATATGCTGCTGTCAGGTAAACAAAAACTGTTGTGATTTGACTGGTTTCGAAGCAATCCTCGATGTACTGATTCAAGTTGAGTAGTTGGCCATGGCAGGATATCCCCGGGCGAAAACCAGCCTGGTCTGGTGTCAATTGCTGCTCCACCGTGGGGGACATACGGGCCATTATCATGCGCTCATAGAGTTTGTAGAGAATGCTCAGGAGAGAGATTGGGCGGTAATTATTTCTTTTTTTGGATTTTCCCTGGTTTCAACAGTGCTATAACACTTGCTGTCCTCCATAACCTAGGGATATTACACGATGTTGCGTAACTGTTAAAACATGTAAGTACCCATTATCTTGTCCTTATGCCAAAGTGATGTATTAACCTTGCCGTGAGCCTATGAAGTCCAGCAGATTCCCCGGGTTTGAGATGTGACATGGTTTCTTTGAGTTCCCTGTTGGTGAACGGGTCAAATTGTTCCTCGCTTTCCTGCATTGTGTGAGCCACTTCACGCTTTGTGTCCCTGAGGTGCCTTTTCTCTTTGCTGGCTGGTTTTATATTTCGTAGTAGTTGGTTTTCTACCTCATTAGGTTCTACTGCAGCAACTCTGGTCTGTGTGTTCTTTTCATTGTTCAGTTTCAGGTGGGGTTGGTGGGTGGGGGGTTGGGGTGAGGGGGTTGGGGGGGTAACTATCAATAGTTTTTCACTGCAACCTTTGAATATTTGTGATGATAAAATTACAATGAGAGGGATCGTAACGATCAAATCGTTGAATTGAGGGAGCGTTAAGCGACCTAAAATTCTAGTGAATCTTAATATGAAGAAACATGAACCATCTTCCGGATGCACTTAATACGTGGGCCGCACCTTCAATGAATACAATTTTCTCTTTACCTATTGATATACGATGTAAACACCAGCTGATAAAAATAGTTAATACGTCATAATACAGTTTGTTTTCAAACTACCGGGCAAGACCGCCACTAGTAGCATTATAACTCAAGTTTTATTATTGATTATTCGCTGTAGTTTCCATGCTTTGTCAGGTCAAGCGCATGTTACTGAACATATTTATCAACTGGAGGTAGAAGAAAACTCAACAACAGATGGTGTATATTAACGTATGTAATGTAAACATTTGATATGTAATTATAATATATTGATCAACGAACTGTATTGATTAGTACAAACAGGTCATAATTGTTTTTCTAGGCTTTACTTTTATTTCTCTATAGCTGAAACAATAACAACTAGTTTTTAATCTAACACAGGGCTTATGTAAATCAAAATATGTTTTCTTTTGCCCTTTAGTCAGATTTATTTTCTTTTGATCCTGTCTAAGATCATTCTTCACACGCTGATATGTGTCTTGATATTTTTCTTTACTGATCTGACGATGAACATGTGAATTCATAACACCTAAATTTTCAAATAATTCACGATACCTGAGCACATAAATGACAAATATTCTTATCAGACAATAGCGTGTTACCACCAATAGAAAGGTCCAGTCACAAATATATCTACAACGCGAATAATTTATCAAAGGCCAGACACAGATGGACACACTCCCCAATGATTAGATCATCGATTTCAAAGTTTTTGTCAGATTTAGCCGGGGACAAAGCCTACTTTTAGTGATCCTCAAAAGTCTACTGTGGGTAAAATGGATCATTTCTTTACCAGCTTGGAACCGGATACAAATTAAATCCTCTTAAATCAATAAATCAATAAATGTTTGGACCCTAAGAAGACCAACAACAAGAAGTTCACGTCTACATAAAAACGCCTGAATGAAAGGTCAGTCTAAGATGAATAAGAAATGAAAGTCCCAATAATTTATTAGGAATATTCTAAAATTGAATAATTTGCTGAGAAAATTAGAATTGAAACGTAAAACGTTTCCATCGAGACCATTGTTTTACCAGTCACGAACAGTCTTCTGTGAGCTAGACTCTCTTACAAAATATTGTTTTCTCTTAGGAACCCAAAACATTGGTTCCCCACGATTTTATATGGGCAGACAACTGAATCTAATATTTTTTTTAGATCAGATAGACAAAATATGTCGGTTTATAATTGTTTATACCAGATTGACAATACGTATAGGGAATAATCACGAATTAGTGCATATTATGTACGTAATGAAATTGCCTATGTATGTAAGGAAATATGTATTTTGCTGAACAAGTGCTCAAATGCAGATTAAAAAAAAAAACATCAGAAAAACTCAAAATTCATCGTTTGTAAACACACAGAGCATTATTTTTTTTGAATAATAAGATGGATTCCCAACGTTAATCAATAGTTGTCAACCTGTTATCAGCACTTTAGTGACTTTTTGACCTAAACAAATCTTGCCTATATTAATTTATGTATTCTAGAAACTTCGGTGTGAATATGGGTTGTGTATATTAAATGTCAGACAACACAATGTTAATTTCCAAATCCTATTATTATCGGATAGGTCTTTTCAATAGTCACAAATCGGAGGAGCATATCCCCCAAGTTAGGTCTGAAGTTTTGCCAGACCAGTGGTTGTGAACCTTTGTCGATGATATACGCCACATCAGGTCAGATCTTAAACATTTGATATGCCAGTATGTCCACCTCCCCATAAAAATATCCACCTAACCACTATGCGTGTCCTGGCTAAGGCATTATCATTCCCATCAAAATTAAACACATAAAAAGGTATTTGAGCAAAAACCGAATTGTCTATCGAATGCGGGACTTTACAAGTTTACAAATAAGTCCTACATAACTCGGGTAAAATGGCTTTCAATAAATGTTCACGAGAAGCATAAGAACTGTTCAGATTTTGTTTTGAATGACGAGACGAATCAGATAAATATTGCTATTTAGAGAGCGCTAATGTCAGCGAATATCAAAAGCTGCGATAGTTAAATATATATTACTATACATGGTGAGCACCTACCTATGGTAATAATTGATAATCCATGTACAAGGTCACTTAATATGTTTTTATCTGTTTCTTCTCACCGAGCCTGAAATTGATAATATTTTTATGTCTCCAGGACGATTTATTTCATTTGGTCATTCCATGATTGACCTATAACTCTGATCCATAACTCTGGAGCTAACTAATGGTCTTTATTTGTAATTGTCTCACACCTTTCATTTGCAAACATCAAAGTGACAATAGAGACAACTTGTTACCAGAGTATCTAAGGATCATGAAAATCTATAACAATATACACTGAATTGTATGCTTGTTTGCTTGCTTGCTTACTTTCTTTCACTACAATAAGCTCCAAAGTCTCTGGGTGGATTTTCCTGTAATTTAAACATAGGATAACAAACATACCATAGATTGTGATGGGTTAAAAAAATAGAATAAGAATGCCAATATTTTCAATTAATTAAGCAATTGCGTTATTTCCCTACAGTAGTAGGGGAAAAGAAACCCCACCACAGCTCGACGACGACGACTTAACACCGCGATGACACTCGTGCATAAAAATCGCTCACTATTTGGCCGTTTGTTTAATTTCTTTTTCATTACACTCTGTTGAAGACGCATTCTTATTGAAGCTTGCTTGCAATTCCGGCACAAAACGCACTTAGAAGCAAGCAAATGGCAAGTTCCAACCCATTCATTAAAATAAAATCTAGCTCTTTGGTGGTGAATCGCAAAATTCCACAGGATCTTCGTCGTCGTTCCGCTTACCGTTCCGGTATATTTTTCACTGTCACTTACCGTTGAAGTTGGATCTGTCACCTCGGACATAACATCTATCACCGACTTTAAATATTGTTGTCTTTCACTTGCAATCGCCATTGTTCAGTTAATGATTTATTGATACCTCTTCAGTCTCTTACTATTGTTTTAAACTATATGAGGTGGCTACATAATTTTTAAGGAGCTAAGAGCGCATGTGTTTTAATGAAAATTGGTTAATTGTCAAAAATATTATAAAGTTCTTTCGTGTTTACTATATATTCTCTGTCACTTCTTTGTTTATTCTACATGATGTTCTTTTTATGGGAATCTGCTTATTTGTGTTAACTTTCTTTCTGTATATCTTATCTAACCTGTGCTACCGGATACTTTATCCACTAGTTAAAACATATCATATATTTCCATCACGCATAATAGGAAGTGTGGCTACCTGACTTTAATTTTGTTGAACGGAGGTTGATTTGCCGTTTTTAAAACTCTTACAAAAATACTCACGAACAATAGTCTTCCATGCCTTCAACTATTGATTTACATTCATTTGCGGCAACTTCTCCACTGTCATTCGGGCAATTATGTTCTGTTAACAAAAATACAATATTATTGTTATGTTTTTATAATATACAAACACATTAAAACCTCAATTGAAAATGAAAACATTGCTTACTTGTCTTTACAAAGAAAGTTTTCCTAAAGAAAACACGAACTTATGTGTTCTTTGTAAACTTTTGTCAAGGCGTTTGTAACCTTAATTAGTATGCTCAATATTGAAATCTCTCTAAGAATTGGCTCAAAAGAAGACGAAGAAGTGCCAGGCGCAATTGTTATTAGCGTTTTGCACAAAATAGCCCCATTTGAAAAAAGGTACCTGCTTTCTTCCTCCCTTTAGAAAAGATCAATAACCTATAAAAACATCTGTATCTTTTTTAGTCTCAATATGTCCCCCTCCCAGTTGAAAATCTGATTTCCCTGCTTTCTACCAAATAACTTCTAACTGTGTTTAAGAAGAAATCATAAAAAGAAAAGAACTAATTTAATATGTAGATATTAAAGAAAGTGATAAAAATGAAAAAAAAGTATCAAAAAGGAAAATATAAAAAATAGCTCTCCGCCATAGATAACAATGACCTACTGACCAAAAAAACAAGAAGAGAAGTCACGTGACATATACCGGCTTGCGTTGAGAGACTGCGGTGAGCTTGTGATGGGGCGAGTAAGGTGGCGTGAAAACATAAGGTAAATGTTTTCAATGTGATTGAGAATATATAGGGACACAAATTAATTCATAAAATCCACAAAAGTTGCATTTTCATGAATTTGATTATTTCAAGTACCATTTTAGTATTTTTTCAATCATATGTTCAAACTACAGCTCAATTCATAAAGGGACTTTTGAGGAAATCATCACGCAAGCAATCAACCAAGCATACATTTCAACGTATATTGTTATATATGCCTACTTCTCCTACTACTATAAATAAATTCATGGGTTGTAAATACGGTGGTAACTCGAATATAAGTACACTCATCGAGTGCAAAGACATCCCATTGACACCAATGGAAACTGTTTCATACGAAAAAATTATAGAAACACAAGTTCTCATATACAGTACAGACTGGACTGTAAGGAAATTTAAAAAAAATGAAATATGCAAATGATAATATTAGTATGAAGCCATAAAATGTTCTGCATATTGATTATTACCAAAGAGCTAGATATTTATTTAACACTATGTGATTGGATATACTCAGTTCTACTAAAAGAAATACAACACATAAGTTTTCAAACTACGATTTATCAGACTTTAAAGCACCAATAATTATAACACAGCTGCACACATAGCAGTTTTTCAAAATCTCAGGTGATCAAACTGAAATAACAGCGAATCTTACAATATTTTGAATGTTACCTTTGACAGATATAATACCATTTCCAAATAACTTAGAAGTCATCCATGGGTACCCATCACAAAGTGTAACAAGTTGACACTTATTAAATTAAATAACATAATACTGGATATGTAGTGTATAGGGTATGATTTATATTCGAGTTGTTATTAGCTGTCAGTATATTTATCAGCGTGGTGTGGAGAATATTTTTTAGTGTGTGTATTGTGAGTGTTTGTGTATGTGTTTGTGTGTCTGTATGTGTGTGTGTGTGTGTGTGTATGTGTGTGTGTGTGTGTGTGTGTGTGTGTGTGTGTGTGTGTGTGTGTGTGT
>JAUUEB010496557.1:0-10498 GCA_032362205.1 Clione limacina
GTATTGATTAATTAATCGTACGTTATCGGCCAGAGCAGTGATAATATAATACTTTTTTGTGCTGTACTAAAATACCAATAAAATTGTAATGATATAACAAGAACCATCGAATAAAAAAAAAGCGTTCGACAGAGAATAGCACGAGACACTATGGACAACAATGCATAAACAATATAATATAAACAAAATCCCGGATCTTGTCAAGATGCGACAAAAGCTTAACAACTATGCGCACAGTGATGTGTATATGAATAGCAACGTAGAAGAATGGTTTCCTAACACTGTTGGACTCTGCAAGGGATTTCCTCTATCACAAACTCTCCTCAAAATAGACCTACAGCTAGTAATCATTTGCTGATGCTATTAACAGCTTATATGGTAGCACCAACGGCTCATAACTCCTGTAGGTAAATTGAAGAATACGTCAAAAAACTAAGTAGGTGGAAATAAGCGCCTAAAAAACAAAAAATATTGCCAAAAAGTCTAGCAATGATCGTATCCAGCTCAATGAGCAAACTCATGAAATAGTACACTAATTCAAATTTTCTTTACAATACTATCAGACAAAGGCTCAAAAGAAGAAATTAAATCGAGAAAAGCTCAAGAAATGTAGCATTTCAAAACAATTGTACAGAAGATCACATCATAATCAGTTCCACAATCAACTTAATGAGAGCATTTGTCATTTCAATCTTACTACAGGCCTCCAAGTCGTGGAAACTCATGAATAAGTTAACAGCAGCAACTGGCCCTCATCAAAATCTGCTGTATGTTGTTAAGACAAAGAAGCTGAAATGGTAAGAAGCTCTGTTCTAGGCAAAGTGATTATTAATGGAAACATTGAGGAAAAGACAAGACGTGAAAGACCAACAAGAGATGAACAAGCGTTGACTTTACCAGGCTGAACATTGCATATGCTCAGAAACAGCCGTGGACAAGGAGCTTGAGAGACGTGGCTGTGCCTCCTGCGATTGCGTCCAAACAGCCTTGCCAAGGGCCGAATCTAGGGGGAAAGGGTTTCCCAGGCCCCGAGCCTCCTATATCAAAGGGGCCTCCAACATCAGCTGAAAAAAGGGATGAGAGGGATGGGGAAAGAGGATAGAAGTAAAGAAAAAGGAGGGATAGATAAAGAAAAGACATCATAGAAGAGAGTGAGATGTGGGAGTGCCCCCTAAAATGCACAATTTTCTCATTGATTCTCACATTTTTTATAATTGTTATTCAAGGTTAAAAGCGCTCTGGAATGCTCTATATTGCACTTTAACTTATTTTCTAATTTTCCGGAGGATTCAACCACTGCACCCCCCCCCCCCTCAGAAAATTATCATAGCCCAAACATTAAAAACCGTTAGATGGAGTTGTTTGCTAAGAGAATCATGCATAAAATAATTAGCACATACGAATACCCATTATAAATCACAAAGTGATTTGTCTTGAATATTGTTTGTTAAAATTAGAACTTATACAAAACCATAAAGTTAAACTAGACTTAGGACTAAACCAATTACCGTGTCATTGTCACTGTGTTTATTTGTCTGTCTCTGTGTCTGTGTCTGTGATAATATCTGGATCGTTTTCTTATGACATCTGAGAAGCATTTTTGGTGATGTGGGGGCCCTTCTTGTTATTTCATTACAATTAGCATCAATTTCTTCCTTTAAATTTGATTTAACGAATCCCCCCTCTCCTTTTCTTGGTCTCAGAACTCTTTCTCCTCCGAGGTAGAAAGCTGATATTGTGCAAAGATGTCTTCGCTTTTGTAATTATTTTTCTATCATTTATTTCTTTATTTATTCAATGATATAATTACTTGGTCTCTGAAGGCATACCCACTGTTTCCATTTTTACTATTATTCTCTGATTTATCACTTAATTTATTACCTATTATATAATTCCATGACCATTTGGAGCCATATTTATATACTGATATTTTCACTCTATTGTATATCAGTAGATTCATTCCCCGTGTCAGTACACTTTTGATATTAGAAACAAAAATAACTAAATAATATATTTTTATCGACCTTTTTACGTCGTATTCACTTGACTTTTTTAGTCAGAAAATGCCAAAATAACATAACAACCAAAGACATGAGACATACATTTGTATTCCTTGGTTAACATAAATGTCGACGTTGTCATCTGCGTATTAACCGACATCCTAATAGCAACTCGAACCCGGCCTTGACATGTTGTCAATGTATTTTTCCTGGTTTTTCCATATTAAACCTCCTGGAAATTCTGATTTATGAGTTTAAAGGGTGCAAAAGTCTCTAGGTTAAAAAAAAGAAATCATGAAGTCAATTTCTTTGACCCATCTTGGGGACGGCATTTGATATATTACCCACACTTCTTAATCACGTTGCGAAGGCGTGACATGATCGTAAATTGGATCTTTTCCTCTTGTGTGTCTAATCAACTTTGGCTTGTCAGAAATGTTGTGTCTTTCGTATCAACATCTTTATTCAATAAACATAAGCTTGGCATTTGAAAAATAATCCGCTGTCAAATGGCAGGTAAAGAAAAGTGTTAAGATAATGTAATGTTAAGATAGGAATCGGGGAACTTGAGGAGTTTTTTTTTACGTGACAATTAATTGAAATTAAATCCTAAGTAATACAACGATCACAACTATATATTGTGAGTAGTGGTATATTGAAAAGATGAGAACGAATTTATGCATCTGTATCATGTTTACAGTGACGGTAAAAAATCATCTGTAACCTCTAGTCAAAGGGGTAGTGTTAAGGGTAGCTTATCCCCCACCCAGGACTCCACTGGTAGTTGTCGTATGATCCTTGTGTTAAGAAACAAAAGTTATCGATCCCCAAAAATAAAGTTGCCCCTAGGGTCATTTTGGGCTGACAAATATTTATAAATCAACGTCATTAGAAATTGATCGAGGAACGTTTCAATTTACCTCCAATGTTTTTTGGGAGACTGCAATGTGTATTAAGGATGACATTGTTTAATGAATAATGTGACCAGGAAAGTGAACCTTTTTTAAATATTTAGTGTATAAGTTAGGCTCTGACTAAAATGATGTGTATTAAGTTCGGTATATAGGTTGCTATAGTTGTGTACTTTGTTAAGAGTCTTATGTTAACTTATGTATTTTTTCTTCTCAATGTCAGGCATTTATCCTTCGTTCTCTTCAAAAAATATATGGTATGGATACTTTCATGAAATTAAGAGTTGGCTGTGGACGATGTACAGTTGTATAAAATTATATATATATAAAACAGAAATAAGAAACAATTTTTATCATACTTACGACAGCTTTTTATCCATGTCTTTGATCAAATAAAATCCTTTTTTAAAGAAATATCAACATGAAACTGTGCACTCTCGCGCTTGAATTAATGAAATAACCGTTTCACATTGGAATATGTTTTGGTAGTCTTTGAAAATGATCTTGATAGTTGCTGTCATTCATGAAATAAGCCTAGAGTTTGGAGAGAAACAAAAAATAAGATGTTAATGACATTAAAATCAATCATGATAATAATTATGATAAATATGGCACGTAAACTAAAAAATGTGCAATTTTTTGAAACAAATTATCATTGTTATCATGATACAAATCGGGAAATTAATGTTTGTTGAAGACAAAAGTTATAGACAAGATGAAAATTCGACATAAAATATAAAAACACTCAAGCTATCGTTAATTGATTACTTCTACACAAATGTGATTAAAAACAAAAACGTTGACCTTTTGTTAAACTCTTGTTATAAACACAACGAAAAGAAGAAGAAAACAACTACGGGGTGTTGGTATTCTACTTTTATGAACCTGGTCAAGATGAGAATGATGACGATGATAAATCTGAAAATATAAATGATGAGAAATACAAGATTTATGTATTAAGTGTTGTAGTAATTAGATATCACGGTTATTTGTTATTCTTATAACGTTAAATTCAATATACATTTGAATATTATAACATAAGCGATATCCGCACTTTTTCACATGGTTTTTTAGGCACGTAAGATAATATCCATCACAAGAATTTCAAGTTGCTGTTTATAATCCCAGTAGACTCAAAACCGTTTGACACAGATAGATAGGAAATTGTTTATGTTTTTTCCTCTTAAAGAGAGCTTATAAAACATCAGGAATTTATCCGTGATTTCATCTCCAAGGACGCCCGTTGTGCGCATAGATAATATCTTTGATTGTTCACACGTGTATAAGTGTAATAATATCAGTGAATATCTCTCTGTGTGTACGAAGTACTCACTGCAACTAGGATAAAGATTTTTTTCCCCCACCCAGAGCCGATCTTTGGCAAATGATGTGACATAGGTATTCACACGCAGGTAGTGTGTTCAGTACTTACACTGCTAGTTTTAATTTAGTGAAGAGAACTGATGAACCTTTGATCTTTTAGATAGGCTTCCAGGTGATTCTCTTTACATTGTCTATTGTTCTTAATGGGATGCTGTATTGTTTTAGAAGGTTTGCTTGTTCTTATAGAAAAGTAGGTTATTGAAATTGCCGTAGAAAGATCCAATATTTTGCTCCCTAGCGAATAATAAATTTAAAATTCATGAAATTCTTTATTTTTGTTTATTTAGTATATACTTGTCCTGTTTATATATTTTCATTATCATGGACAAAGGGGAAAACAAAACTTGCAAGTTAAACTGAGCAAAACACACTGTTGTCACAGCTCAAGAGTTAAGAATCTGAAATTTTGCAAAGAGGCTCTTCTAGTGACTATCTAAATTCAGTTTTCATTTTTTTGAATAATCAATAACACAGAGTTATGACTTCTTGGAGTAATTTGCTATATATTCATGTTAAATGTGTTACAGAGTGATGATGGCTGCAAATCCAAAACAATACATGTACTTTCCATGTCCTCTTGTATATTCCTGACTGACTACTCTTTCAATGACATTGAATTGAAACGCAAATTCTCTTATTTATTTAACTTTTATTTTAAGTATGCACCCGTATACCGAATAATACTAGTATTTGATGGAGACTAAAAATAAAAACAGTGTTAGCGTGGACGCATAATATAAATGTCTTTTACAACTACTGTCAGCGGATTATCCAAGTTTAGCTCTTATGCTATGCGGTACGCAAATATTGCATTGCCACAGGGTTGACCCAGTTACACACCGCTACACACCGGTTAACCCAGATTTAAGTTAAGATTGATTTTCCACTTTTGTACATGTTTTACAAGTTGTGTCAATATTTCAACATAAAGAACTAACTGTAAGCTGTCTGTGTTACTTGGTCGGTTAAGGGCTAAAGCACTCAAGATACGACAAAACTCAAATCTTATGTGAAATAAAAGGTAAACATCAAGAGTAGTAAGGGTGTATTGCATTCAAACATATATCACCAGTTTCTCTAAGAGCCAAATTGTGTCTTTTTAATGTCTGTGATGTATATATATGTTCACAATATTTACTAAATGTTTATATCAATTCCTAATACCGAGCAATTTTTTAATACGTGATTAACACTTTTATCATACAAAAGTAAGACAGATATCCGCATCTACTTTTAGCGAACTTTTGGAATTTATTTCGATTTTGTGTTATATTTGAGTCTATGCTACTAGCGGTTTTTAGATTCAATGAGAAATGTGGTCATGCAGTAAATCAGTAAATAGTAAATAGACTGATATAAAACTAAAAAACGTAATCCAAAAAATTCGTGATGCCTATGAAACGCACTTAATTAGCAACCAGAAGTTATAAACTCTTGCAACAGATATCGAACAAAACCGTTATATATTCAAAGGGTTTTACTGAAAACTAAATGCTGAATTATATCTTACTTTTGTATATAAACTTAATAATCGGATACTAAACTTTTAACTCCTTATAGTTAGAGTGAATATGGTTTGACTTACAACTGAAAGCTTTTTTCTTTGACACTTTTTTCTTAGTCTGCAGAAAGTGACACGCAATGTTGAAACGCGCAACATCTTTTATGTTATCTCCTGGGTAGTAATCGACGAACATAAATGAATTGAATTGACCCAAATCGTAGACAAAAATGCTTTAAGAGGGCAAAAAGACCAATAATGACCTATAATCACATGATGTGGCGTTGATGGCTTTGACTTCGCTAACTAATTTACTAAATGATAACTAAAGAGGCCAATCAATAATAGGGAGATATTGTCACAGCGGTTTCAACTAGTGACAAACTTTGTGTGAGAAGCACGTAAAAAAAAATTATATCATTATGATATATACTGATATATTACTAAAAAACGTAAACCAAAAAATTCGAGATAACTATAAAACGCACTTTATTAGCAACCGGAATATATAAACTCTTGCAACAGATATCGAACGAAACCGTTATAAATTCAAAGGATTTTAAATTAAATCATACATATCGCCCTAGAGTATATGTTTACATCATTCCTGGTGTGTTTCATTTTTACTATGGCAATGTGAGGAAATAAAAAGAGAAATCTTTAAAACCACTAAGAGCAAAAACATTTGCATGTACCATAGTTCTTTTTTTTAAAGTTATAGTTTTTTATTCTTCACAAATTTGTGAAGTTACAAAGATTTCTAATTTAACGTCATTTCCCCGTAAATTTATTTTCTTTGCGGCTAGATTGTCTCAAACCTTCACTACCTTCGTTAACTTCTTACTTATAGCCTATCTGATATATTTGGGTCACAATCACAATTCTTTATGTTGTAAAGATATCAAAGACCCGAATTAACTTTGTGATGGATATTTGCTGTTGATTGATGTTTTTTGGAACCCTTTGAAACTTGATGACCTGTCACAGAGTACTTTGCTCTCTCTATTTTGGAAAGCTTTTATGTTTGCGTCGATGTACTAGTTCTTATTCGAGATATTCATACGTTTGAACTATGTTACATGTAATTCTTTTTGTCCATGTTGGTTTTAAGTATTCCTTTTTTGTTATTATTACAATGTTTACAAGGAAATCATAATGCTTAAACCTATTTTACTCTTTTCATCTCTATATAACTGTGATTAAGTGTAATGTTATGCACGAATGCTGATATTTGTTTTCAACATTCTTGGTCAATTAAGTTTAAATGAATTAAATTAAAATGTCTCTTTGTGTCTATGTCTATATATGGGTATTCGGTGAGTAAGGTTTGTCTGGGCACTCAGATTGGACGGGGCTCTTAATGAACTGACGACACTCAGAGAGAGCAAAGACATACAAAAAACAATATGAGGATAAGTGACAAAGCCTGGTCTAGACAGGGAGTTGAGATACAAATTGATGAATTGACCAATTTTTTGATTATGTTGGCTAATACGCTATATCTCAAAGCAATGGCAATGATATATTCAAGAATGATCTATAGTATATCTTCATCATTTTCAAAAACGCGTTTGACAGAGAGTTGAACGGGGATTAGGGGCAACAATGCTTAAATATAATGTAAGCCCGAATTACATTGAGATTATTTAGTAACATTGTTTGAGTATGCCAAGAATGACTCCTTCCATCGGCTCTCTTAAATATATTCTTAAAACGAATAATGAGCGATGCACTTGATGGACACGGCCGCCTTTTGAGCATAGAAGTTAGGCCCGTTCAAAAATCAGATTTTCTAAAAAAAATAACGCGTTAAATAATTTCGGGATCGAAATAAGCGCTGAGATAACACAAATCCTGTCAAATAGCCTTGCAAGGATAATATCAACATCAACGAGAAAACTTTTAAAACAGTAGATTAATTCAAATGTCTTGTTGCAACAGTATCAGACGAAGGCTCAGAAGTAAAGGTTAAATACAGGTCAAACAAATGTAACGTTATCGAAACTCAACAAAATTTGGAAAGATAAATAGACCAAATTTAGACCCAAAATCCAAATAATAAGAACATTAGACGTCTTTCAATATGCCTCCAGGTCGTTGAGCCCAAGACGCCGAGCTTCAGAAGAATATCTCTCCACTGGAAATTGGATGCTATAGTCGCTAGCTCAATATCTCATATAAAGATTATTCTTTCTTATTTACTTTAACTATTTCTTATATATAACTCCCTTGTCATTAGGGACCCTATACCAATCAGTTATGTCAATTCTTTATGATCATTCTAGCTTTATAACTTGATTTATTCCACGTACTGTACTCCCCAGTCATTTTGGGCCATATACCTACCCGCTATACCTAAACTTCCGATGCCCATTATGTAAGTATACTACATATAAGGTGTACAAAAACAGATTATATTGGGGATATGGTTGATTATTCATGAGTTTTTTCATTATTGCACTAAAAGGCGTATCCTCTGAGTTCAATAATGAAAACAAACGACGGAATAATCATACATATCGCCCTGGAGTATATGTTTACTCACTGTGTAATGCGATTGTTATTCAGACCATTTCATGTAGGCACTCTTTTTCTGGGTGACAAAAAATAACTAAAACAAAGTAACGAATTTTAAAACATTTAAGAAACATTTTCCATCAAACTAATTCCCTAAATGCTCAGATATTTTTTCAAATACGTTTTATACGACTGAAAAAGAAGTAAGATAAATTTGAGATTCTTATTTTCTCATTAGTATTAAAACGGACCCGTAATTCTCCTTCTCCGTCCTACGCATTAGCCACCCATACCGTTACACATCAACGGCGTTACAAGGTCACGATCGCTCACAACACAATTACAATAAATGGCTTATTGAGAAGTAGTAGATATCTTGCGTTGAGTTTTTATGTTGACGGAAAAGAAAGACACATTATATGATTTTGATTAATTGTTTATATTTCATTAGTTAATTTATTTCTGTTTTTTCCTTCATATTAAACGTGTCCTTTTATTATTGATTAAATGAAAACAGAACGTGTCAACCAATGTGCTTTTTTGTCCTCCTTAAACTACCCTTTAACTATGATTCAAGTTTGTTAGGGTTATTGCTTTATGTGGACATGTACTTATGCCCGCTCCATATATGGTATCGTGACCTTTCATTTCATTGTCCAGCTTCTTAAAAATTACTGATGGTATAACTGGGTATTATTCATGTTCTGAAAATCCGCGAGGAACAACGGGTCTAGGAGAATAACAATCTATAATGTCCTTTATTTTATTATTTCTACTCTCCCAGGTGAATGAGCCAGACAACTTCTGCACACACACATTGAAACAATCAGACGATTTGCAGTTAGAGGCTACACAAAATTGAATGATTCCTAAAACAAGAATATATAACAATATACGTTGAATTGTATGCTTGCTTGCTTGCTTGTTAGACGATTTCCTCAACGTCCCTGGATGGATTGAGCTGTAGTTGGATCATATTATTAGAAACATACTAAATGTGAACATCGAATAATAAAATTCAGGAAAATGCAACTATTTTTTATTTTATAAATTTATTTGTTTTCCCTATATTTTCTCTGTCAAATACAAGAGATCCTACCTCGACGTTTTTACGTCGCCTTACCTTCCGTTCCCTCAATGGTAAATGTGTAGTCGACTGTCTCTCAACGCAAGCCGGTATATGTCACGTGACTTCTCTTCGTACAGTTTTGTTGTTCAGTACGTCATTGTGACCTGTGACGGAGAGTTATTTTTTATATTTTCATGCTAAATTAGTTTTCGTTTGTTTTTATCTTTGCTACTTAATAACAGTTATTATAGATTGTTTCACAGGGGCTGCCTGGCATTCAGATGTAACTGGGTCCAACGTACTTATATCCTATTCGACACTCTCAATTTCTTAAAAATATAATTCTACATCAACTTTACTTATATATTTATCATCTGAAATTTCTTATGAAAATTTATGGCTGAAATATTCAACGTTTTACATCTTTGATCTTTCAAAGTGTAAATTGTGTTGCAAATTGTGTGGGATTTCCCCGAGTATATCACATTTACGCACTCTAAGCGAAACTCTTCGCTTGTTATCATTGTTAACATTCATAGGCAGTTCTTCTTCTACTTTGTCTATGACACATCAGGAGTAATATCACAAGTAAATGGCTAACAGCAAGAATCGAATCGATGCCAAAGCATTTGTAAAGCATCTTTATAATGAATTTAGCAATAAAGCTCGTCGAGGTCACACCTACAATTAGTTAGCGGATCCCCTTGCGCGAGTCACAAAAGCTATAGGGCAAGTTTCTTTCTGTTAGATCAATAAAAATGTATATTTTCAACGTAACACCAGGAGGAAGAAAGCAAAACAAACATAAACAAACATAAACTAGATTCAACTTTGACGATCCGAAAATGAAATTCATTCCAATGATCTCATTATAACCAGGGGAAAATGAAGTGAAAAACTGTTACTTACTTTATAGTTAAGAAATGCAACCAGTGGGTATCATTTAGAAGATAAACTATTTCTTAACAATTTTGTTATAGGAATGTACGGTTTGTAGTGAATTGTTATAGTCCATCTAAGAGCACAAAAACAACTTTTAAAATTAAAGTTACTTCAGTGGAAAGTCGGAAGTTCTTCCGAACGCCCCCCCCCCCAATCTGGGGGGACTTATTTTGGG
>JAUUEB010496568.1:0-10498 GCA_032362205.1 Clione limacina
GTTGGAAGCATTACATATCAACAAGTGATGCAAAAGAAGAAAAGCTACTGTGAATTAAATATCGTAATGTACTAGTACAATAACTAGACAATTTAGTTGGAAGCATTGAGGCTTTGTTGCGAGACGTCACTGTGAGGACGACACGTGCTATGTCTGTTCCCATTTTTACCACGTGCGCGTGGCGTTCACCCGTGTTCATAGTAAACGTTATGGTCGTAGCTTTGTGTTTGTAAGTTTGCTTATTGTTTTGATAACGTAGGATTTTGATTATTTTTTCATTAGGAATTGACTCTCACATTATCATATCAGTCTTAAAAATGTTGGATGTTGCGTGTGTCCATTATTTTTGTAACGCTGGAGCTGAAAACCAATTGTTAATTTAAAAAAAAACACTTCACAATTTTCTTATATTCTAGAACCTAGTATGAATGCGTATTTAACTACTTCATGTGAAATATCTGAGAACCACTTGGGTCGTGGAAAATAATGTTATCATGTGCATAGTGTTGTCTTTCATCTAGTTCTTCGTCCTTGGGAAATATCTTCGATTTGCATCCTTTTTGTCTATGTTTTGCTCATTCTGGTGTATTTGTTATCTCCTCTTAGTTCCTTGTACTCCTTACAGCAAGCTCCTCGCCAAATATTCATCGTGTTAAAAACAAGCTGCTATGGCCAAGAAAACTGGCATTGATGTTTTAACAATTGGTGAGTTTTTGATTGATTAATTCACCACGTGTTTGTCTTGTCTTTGTCTCCAAGATTCAATTTCGTATCTCCGTAAAATACCACTAGAATTATACTATTAGTGACTATAGATGATGTGATTACTTATCATTTAAAACTGGGGTATTACTTTCATTCATTAGTGTAAATCTTGACATAAGATTATTCTAGACGCGTATGCTTGAGACAAAAGTCTTTTGTAGGTACAAAGATAGGAGTTTCTGTTAAAATAGTGTAAAATCTCAGAACGTAATTTATGGTTATATTATTAACTTAGTTTGTATAATACATAATATAAAAAAAGTGTAAGGTTGTATATACAACTGCAAGTAATAGAATGCTGATTTATTATGCTTGTTATTTTTCTATATAGAATGTTATATAGAAGATAAATCTTTTGATTCTAGAGTATGTACAACGCGTTACAAGCATTTTAAACAGGGCAACATTTAAAAGTTGGCTGAACTACTAATAGATTATATATAGAATGTTGGTCTTTTAATCTGTGCCCGCTTTTCAGATTATCACCATTTGTTAAAAAGGGCGCTAACCACTTACACTCACTCACTCAATCACTCCATCACTCAATCACTCAATCACTGAATCACTCAATCGCTCAATCACTCAATCACTCAATCACTCAATCACTCAATCACTCAATCACTTAATCACTGAATCACTCAATCACTGAATCACTCAATCACTGAATCACTCAATCACTCATTCTCTAAATCACTCACTCCATCACTCAATCACTCAATCACTCAATCGCTCAATCGCCCAATCACTCGATCACGCAATCACTCAATCACTTACTACGCTTAATCAATAAAGAATACAACTTATCTTTGTATGAAACATTTTTATATCGTTTCATATCATACAGTTCCCTTAGCCATTCTTTTGTTGAACATATCTAGCTATTGGTGACATTGTTAACCAAGAAGAACTACAACTGATAGAAAGGGAAACGCAAGTCGAAGAAAATACGTTCTTCTCAATCTTTAGCATCACAAATGCGTCTGGAAAACGTTACTTTAAGGTTGATGACTTCAAAGATTTAAGTGAGGTCGTGATGGAAGCGACTGTTGAAGCTTGCACAGGTAATTATTTTTTGAACAGTACTTATATTCTTTTGGAATCAATAGCTTGTCTCTTCTTTTTTTAATAATCCCCCCCCCCCCACTTCCATGTTATTACAATGATGATGGAAATTAATTGACATAGCATATTTCTGAAAACAGTTTTTCCCTTTTCAAAGTTAAGCTCAAAACAAACGCATTCAACCAGAGAATATGTCCGCTCTCTTCTGCGTGTAGCCAAAGGAATGGGATGACAAATTAAGTTGTGTGAAAATGAAATTTTGCCGATACAAAGTTTAAAGATCAACGCAGATTAATTTATTATGAACGCACTCAGTCTGCCTTGTTCAGTAAACAAGCCGCAAGTACCGCTGCGGCTACAAGACAAGCACATTCTAGCTGTTGTGGCTAACAGATGACGCATATACACTATTAAGCACTGCATTCGTATACTCACATGCATACAAGGCCCATAAGTGTAAGCCGTCTGTCTCATCTATACCGATGTCGTGGCTTTTCTGGCCGGTGTGATCTTTTAACTCAGGCAGCACCATCGCTACGTATTCACTATAAACCTTCCAAGTTAATTCAAGTCCGAATGTTACACTAACAGCATTTGATTTCTAATAAGTGATTAAACCAATAATTTTCTGTGGGTTTTTTTTCACCAGGGGAGCGAACGACTAAACCAGATGCTCACCAGGGTAATGCTGTCTGTCTGTATATATTATATATCTATATCAAATATATCAGTCCCGCCCTTTGAATATATTGCTGTATGTTTATCTCTCCGTTGCACTACCGGACCTGTCTGTCAGTATGCAATTGCTGTGTGGGTATCTTGATCCGTTTTAGTTTTTATTGTTTTTTTATATTGACTTCAAAAAACACTCTTGACTTCAAATAAAAATAATTAGCGTGTTCTTTAGTATAAACGTCTACGCATGTACTATTTTAGTACAATATACTTTAATAAGTAAGAAGATTTTGGAATATGGGTTAATTTAATTATGCAATTATAAGATAATACAAAATATGCATTTTTTTATAGCATATTCACTGTTAGTTTTGGTAGTTTAATTGGAGATGAAACTATGATAGGCGAACTTGCGAGCCTATTATGTTTCATCGTAGGTCAAATTGTTAACGCGTACAAGTATGTATGCTTATTATTAACGTGTTTGTTTAATAAATGCACATTACATACGATGTAATACCATGTTTGGGATAAATGTACGATTAATATTTTCTTAAAAAGCATTCAAGACGAAGAGTCGACTGAGATGTGACGTCACAGAAATCCTGCGAGGAAGTTAACATCGCGTTGTGATTAGCTCTCTCAGATCGGTCATTATAGCATTATTTAATGAGAATGAAAAGTCATTATATATATTTATTGACCTGTTGTAAACTACAGACTGGAAGAAGGAAACACGTATGCACATAGGTGGTAATAATTTCATTTAAATAACGTACATTCTCTTATTGATCGATCATATAGTAACCTAATTATTTGACGTCACAGATGTCACTGATTGACTAGTCGTGGGGTCGCTTTTTATGGACAAGATAAACATTTTT
Source organism: Clione limacina (assembly GCA_032362205.1). Taxonomy (NCBI): domain Eukaryota; kingdom Metazoa; phylum Mollusca; class Gastropoda; order Pteropoda; family Clionidae; genus Clione; species Clione limacina. Next base: position 3,387 of record JAUUEB010496568.1, read on the forward strand.
TCCTTCGAACTTTCGTCTTGATTGTTTTTTTTAAGTATCCAAATAGTAAAATAGGCGAATTGGCTTTTATATTCATATTATGTGAAAATTATTCAAAGACAACTTTCAAAAACTCGAAACTTGTGCATTAATGTTCCACCTTCAGTAAAATCATCAACACGTTAAAGTTGATAACCAAACATTATTCTCGAGAACATCCAGTATAATCAAGAGTTCTCGCGTAGATAAATCGCAATAGGAACCAAATTTCATATCAGACCCTAAAATGGTACAATAAAACATTTTGGACTCATAATGCTATTTCTGGGCAATCACGTGTTTGTTATCGCGATCATGTGTTGGTGTTAAAAAAACTGTTTATAAAAACAAAACTTTCTACAGGTAGTTTTGGATCAAATTTCAAATTATGTTCAATATATCCATATAAGCTAATCTCTTCTGTATTTAACAGCGTGTGGTACACGCCAAGAGGCAGATATGATGTTTGTAATGGACAGTGCAAGCACCTTTAGGTAAGATTTGGGAACTAATAGGTTCGATGTAGTGGTAGACAGCATTCTTTTGACATTTTGTATACTTTTCTGAGTACAAAAGTTGGAAGTTGTTTCTTCCTTGAATATTGATCATAATAATTTTGAGATTTGAAAATTGGAACTCGAAGAGTGATAGGGAGTTTTGGTATTGAAGAAGGTATAAATGTCGTTGTATTTTGTCTCCAGTCTTACTTTTGAATGATCTTCAAAGTGTTTAATTAAACCTGCCATTTTCAAAAACAAACTGTATACACTACCTATTTATATCTGGTATGGTAATTGAAGTCTGCTTGCTTAATTGATGAATTTGAATTAATTGATAGATAGGTCAATCTATGGATTGATGGAAGGATAAATGGATGGTTAATGCGTGTCTTCATCTTTTTTCAGGTTGGTTTGAGCACTTAGATAAAGCAGGAATCACATATGCGTTAGACAAACATCAAGATGATGACTTTTCATCACTTATTCGTAACCTGAGACGGAGAAAAGGAAAGGTGGTCGGTCTGAGTCCAACAAGATTGGATATTGATGTTTATATAATTTGAAAATTTGTGATGTTTAAAATATGTTGTTTGTTTTTTGATTTTGTATAGGTTCATATGAATCACATTTTTATATGTCTGAGCGTTTTAGGCGACATTTTAAACTTTTATTTCTTCCTAATTAGGTTGTGTTTTATTTTCTCCCTATACTTGTTTCAGCAAAAGCATTTCCTTATAATATTAGTGATGAATGATACCAAGTAAAATCTCATTAATTACTCAAAACTAACGTTGTACGCTATTTATACAAATTGTTTGATATCTTTTTTGTCACTTAATCTTTGACTTTTACTGTCATAAATAATGAAAAGAAATATATAGATAATCTGATTTACCGAGCTTCATCTCAACAGATCGACGGGAACTTACAATGTGACATCCCTTCTTATGTCTAGAATAATGTATGCAAGGTCTCAGATTGTTGCTGTCTTTTTAGTTTTACATTATCTATTAACATTTCCAAAAAACAAATGTTTCGAAAACAGTTTGCTCTTATAACTAGGACAATTTATATTTTAAACAATTGAATACAACTCATGTTTTTCAAGCCATAAAAATGTGGCACTTTTTCGTTCAATCACATTGCTATAATATTGAGTGACGGCAGTATAGACAAACCACTCAAAGCTTTGAAGGAGGCAAGAAGAGCGAAGATCAGAGGAGTTGAAGTAAGCATTTCAGCTTGACATTTATGATTTTACCTGGTTAATGTTAGATTTCCTATTTACAAAAGCATGTTGTATTTATTTTCATGTTCCATTATCTAAAGGAAACCATGCCAATTGTATAGATATCACTAACTTCTGTTGAATGAAATGGTCTAGGGTTTAGATAATTGGTCTGGGATCTACCTGAAGGTTTATACCTGAGGGACCAAGGTTTGATTTCTGGCTGATGGTACCATTCATTTATATTTTGGTCTATAGCCATACTGATTAGGGCTTTTAGTCTGAAATACTTATACATGGTTGTCCTAGTTTCCTTCATTGAAATTAAATTTATTTTTCCTTTAATGCAAATTATCAAATACTAGACATACATTTTGTAAATACCTAGTATATAGATCCTTTTGAAAATGGAACACTCAAGGGTGAGTTGCTTGGTTGGAAAGTGCAAGACATGTATAGCATCTCAAAGAGTAACATGCGTTTTATTTCATCTAAGTGGTTTCCTGTTTTTAAACATTAATTTCATGTATTTACATTCAAAATGCTCTTTAATACCAACTTATCTATTTCAAATTTCTGCTTTTACCTGGTATCAATAAGTACTTTCGATATTGCCTTCTTCACTTCATTGGGAAATGATTGGGGTGGCAAATGCAATCCCGTTACCAACGTTCCTCAGGATTACCAATTGATTTGAACTACCTTAGCAGCATAACATCGCTTTGCTTGTTGTTTCGACTCAAGAAACCTCTAATTTTCTTTGCATTACTGGTACTAACACACATCAAGTGTTTGTAACACCAAGCTTCACATCATACATCCTACCATTGATCCATAATAACACCTGCAGCATAACTCATCCGCCTCAGGCCAACGCATATCTCTGCCTAACAGAGAACATATAAATTGCAATGAATTTCGGTAATGTGCAGTACCTAAACAAACGTTAAGACCTTGCCCTGAAATGCAGACATATAGGCCAAGCACCAACTGTATGCCTTGTCGGCCACATAACATTACACTGAGAGGGACAGGGGTATGTGCATGAACAATTCGCCCTGATCCCAACAGTAACTTACACCTGGGGGGGGGGGAGTGCACAGCAAACCACACGGCCTCCAAAATGTTGGCACCAAGCTGTAGATCGAGAGAAAACAAATCAATCACCAAGAACATTGAAAAAAGGAAGGATTTTTCAAACATTCTGTTTTCGAGGTGGGTGAATCCAAAGTAATAATGTAATACCATAGGTTATGAATTGATCTAAAGTCAAAAACAGAAAGAGACAAAAGAAAATAAACATTGTAGTTAAAAAAAAGATACATGTCATCGTATGCATGTATCTTAAAGAAAAACAAAACATTATTCCACTTATATAGGTCAATGTTCTGAGTTGAAAGAATAGAGATGAATAGGGTGAAGTGAAAGTAGAAATGTTCAATGTCTGAGGTTTAAATAACTTATACAAAAAAATGCATTGGTAATATCTTTTGCTAAAGCCACGACACCCGATAGTCATGCGGCCATAAAGACTTCTCTGATCTATAACATTACTGTTATAAATAGATTTAAAGCAAATTAATTGTACATGTGTGTCAAGGCTCAAGAAGTGCAGGGTCAGGATGATTGTGCGTAGGTGCAGAACAGGTAATGGAATTTCATTTATTGGTTTTTAATTTGCATTAATCTCGACGTGACTCATTGGGTGTGTTTAATTCTCACTTGGAATAAGCCAACCAGGTAGAAGGTAGAAGGTAGAAGGTAGAATGTAGAAGGTTTTGTTGCATAACATAAACTAAGAATACGTACAATTAGAGCACTACACGTGAGAAACGAAATATAAGCAAACAAATTCAATTACTTGAAAAACATAGATAACAATTTTTAGACTTTTTTCTTTATCTCTATCTTTCTTCATTAAGCTTCAAGGTTTTGTTTTATTCTATTTAGCTTCCACACGAGAGTAGATCCTGGTATGAATAGAAGAAATCGACAGTCCACAGTCTACCTACAACAAGATAAAATAAACCCCACAAGTCTTTTTAAAGCACGCCTATTTTGTTTGAGGTTGTTTTTTACCCCTGTCTACTTATGACTTCACCGTTGATTCAGTCTGGCGCCAAATAACACCCGGTTGTCGTCACATGCAGTATCGCACGTGGTTCAAGACGTTGACGTATTTTTGTTTAGTTTAGCTCTGGTATTTGGTACCTTGAACTTAACGAGATCAAGGCCGACAGTTTCAATGGGGGTAAATGCGTAAATCATTACCTTTTAATTAATTCACTATTTTCGTTTCTCCTTTGGCTTCGTTCTTTGTCATATAACTTTTCTCCCATACTTATTTCCTCTGACAGCTATGATTAACTGACTTCAGTGCATTAATCAATTTCAGTTTTGTCCTTGTCAATGCAGCTTATTTTGACACAGAAGAAGAATAAAAAATAAATTCCTTACATCCTTAAATAACCTTTCTATCAATCATTTTTCATTTTGAACATACGCAGTCTTTTTCATTCATTTAGAAATCGAGTAAATCGTCTGTCATTTTTCTCCTTATATTATTCAATATGAAGCCCTGCTGCTTCTGTCCATTTAACTGTCAAAATAATTAATTTCTGCTTCTGAAGGGGCGTAACTCGTAATTGATCATACATTCACAAAATATGCAATATTTAAGTAAGTCTTCTGCTGTTTTGTCCTCACTTCAACTCTTCTTACAGAGTGCTTGTCGTTTTAGATTAATGGTTCTTATTTCTAATCTTCAGTCTAAGGAAAGTGATTTGCATTTGAGTGGCAAAAAAGCTAAAAATATGTATCCTTTAGAGAGTCTTTTCTTTCCTTCCCCATAAAATGAGATAAATGCGATGACAGATTGTATTTTCGTAGTTAAGAATTACAGAAAACTATTTTTTTAAATAAAGGCCACCAATGCCCTCTATGGAACATAACTACTCACATGGCGAAAAACTATGTCTCCAAATGGAAGACTTAACAATGCAGAGTTTACTTTTATGACAAATGTGTAAAGAGATGAAAATGAGAGGTATTTCAGTCTGTAATGAGATGCTAAGGCAAAATAAAGCAGCTGGTATTCGCGGTGTACGTCATATGTCATGTTTTATGGATGACGTTTTATTATCAAAGCATTTTTAACGTTCCATATAACAATTTTTTTATAACGCATAGTAGTCGACCTTGACAAATATAAGTTTTTTGAAAGAACTTGAAGGGTTCAATGAATCTTTCCCATCTCAATGTTCTTTATTTTTTAGAAAAAATAGACAATTAAAACAAATTATGAAATACAAAATATGTCATTTGGATCGCGCTATCCCTCTCAAAATCTCAAACTGCTTAATAAGTTGTAATATCCTACGACAAAAAAACTTTTACTTTTTCGAAGACGTATTGTGTCACCAATTTGATTTGTGTAAAGAAAAACATTGTGCAACAGCTTTATAGAGTTTGTGTATCAAGTTCATAGAGGCATTCAGGAGCGTAGCCAGGGGTATGGGGGAATGACTCCCCCATTTGAGATCCAAAGTGCTCTAAATGTACACAATTTTTTGCTTATCTCAAAAATCAAGCGATTGATTTGATATTCTTCAAGGTTGTCCCCCGATTTCAAAATCCTGGCTACGCGCTCAGAGGTATACATTCTCGGTAAGGTAAGTATCCGTACATAACACGGTGGTCATTTTTTTTACTTGTCTACAAATTTCCACTTTTAAATGTCGGCCAATAGCTGATATTGGACCTCAAATCTATGACCACAACTCTATATGACATCAACCTGTATAAATATTCTTTGTATCAAAATCGTGTTAGCCCCATTATCTATCATTTCATCTGAGAATGTGTTTAAATTTGGCGCCGAAATAAATGGACCAAAAAAACTCTGCAAAGAAAGTTTCAAAATTAAGAACTAGTCATTAGGAAATTAAGGTCAGCTACCCAGAGCTAGTTTAGCGTGTATTATTTAGGCTCCGAATAAATTGCCGAGGTTCATATGAAAACATACTTGATTTCATTCAACTCAGCCATCAATCGAGTTTATTTGACATTGACGTTCATTATAATTGCTATAGAGAGAACCAATATGTAAGTGCTGTGATGAATTTATTGGCACCCATTCAAACCTGAGTTTGGTAAGGAATCAAAGTAAAAGATGACACCATGCGTGATCAAGTTAGTTTTTTGTAAATTCCTTTAAACATAGTAAACTAGAATAAATAAGTTCTCGTTAAGAGGACAGCCATGATCACCAGAGACAATTTTTTTTCAATTTCGAGTACAATTTAAAAAGGTGGCCCGTTTATTTGGATTAATTGACTTATTAAAAACAATTCAAAATTATAACACTTTGATTCACAACTTGAAAGAGTAAGAAAAACATAATCTTTAATCAATATCTTCAAAAAAATAAAGCATTCTCACAAAACAGGACGGATTAAAGGTGCCTCAATTTCCACTCGAACATTTTTGTAGGGGTAGTTTCCTAAGTACTGGATCCAGAAGGGCAATGTAAGATCAGGTATTTTTTCTCGAAAAAGTAATGTTTTTCTTTCAAAATCCTTCTAACTGCAACAATTTGCGTGATTTTTTTTAGAATTTATCGGGAAATGAAGTCGTTTTTCACATGTTTACCTGATTATATTCAACATTGTAATTATTAGGCATAACTCTTTAAATGATTCAAATCACATGTGAATGCATATACAGCACCAATAGTTTATTCACTGATTTCTCATCATTCCTTTTCCGCATGACTGTACCTAAAAGAAACAAACCATTATTCCACTAATAAAGATTAAAGTTCTGAGTTGAAAGAATATAGATGGGTTATACCATAATATATACCTGTAGGGTGTATATTAAATGTTCCCTGTCTGAGCTTTTAATAACTCATAAAAAACTAAATATTCATTGGTTATAGATAATGGCTAAAGCAACCACACCCGTCTGTTATGCGGTCATTAAGACCTTTCTGTTCTGACATTACTGTTATAAAAAGACATCAAATTAAACCATTTGTGAATGTGTGTCAAGGCTATGATCACGAAGCTCTAGGTTATGGCGATTCTGCGTAGGTTGAGAACAGGTAATGGAATGCCATGAATTGTTATTTTTTAATTTGCATAAACCTCAACATGAGTCAATGGATGTGTTTAATGCTCATTTAGGATAGGGCAAAGGTACAAAGTCATACTCTCATTCCCTTATTAGAAGGGGGGGGGGTAATACAAGGGGGGGTGCACATTGACTAATTTTCAATAGAAGGGGGGGGGGTAAATAGAAGGGGGGGGGGGTGCAAATCAGCAAAGTTTTGAACGTTCGATAGCAGTTCAACTTGAATGTTTAAT